>CM035440.1:103811190-103871190 GCA_020310875.1 Ceratopteris richardii | reverse complement strand
AATTGGTAGTGCATACTGTCGTATCCGCCGCTACCTAAATGCGATGTTCCAACCATATCCAAACGTGTGGCCGCCGCATCTCTTTGTTGATGATATCGATCAGGAGTATGTTGCTTCTCATCCTGAATTGATTCCCACTCTTCAAAATCTAACCACACAGGCTTCGAATGTCCAAATTCTATGGAGCAAAGTTGTCGAATGCGCTGACTTATTGAGTTCTCGGTTGTGAAGAGATGGATAGGTATGTGCTTGAAGATGAAGAGGTGTTGCAAAATCCTTGATCTACACCAGCCAAATGAACTCCAGGAGTATATGGTGGGCCCTTTTATCTTGCCAATGGATGTATCAGACACCCTATGTACCTTGGAAGATCACTCTAAAAAAGATAGATCAAAACAGATAAGTTGGAGTTAGCTCAGAGGTGAAAACTTGTTATTCTTGGTTCATACACCTGTCCAGTGTTTTACATAATTCTCTGAGCACAGCAGCAATTAGCTTAATTCCTCTTGGGGAAGTCTAGGTAACTTAAAGAGCTAACTTTCAAGAGAGTAATCTCATCAAAAATAATGAACCACACACTGAGAATGAGTTTTAACAATTGATGACATCATCCCAATTTTCACGGGCTGCTACAGTTTGAGACAAGTGAGCAGAAAAATCAACATAACGCAAAATTAAGGAATCCAATGATTATGAAAATTTGTATGGTTATACTATACAGTAAGCTGAATCCAAAAAGCTTTAAATCACTGAATTTGGATGAGTAACCACTGAGAAACACCTCTGACAAGATGAGTGAAAAAGTCGGGTACCTGATAGAGAAGTGAAAATGCACAGACACTGTTGACTTCAACTGAACATAACTGAAGATTGCAACATCCAAATGACATGAAAATTTGTGAGCATATAGTAGACTTATAGAGCTAACTTTACCAAGTTAAATCACTGAAAATGATGCACCAACCTTAGAGAAAACATCTCTGCAAGCTGACTGAGAAAAACTGAGAGTAATGGCAGTGAGTAGTACACTTCACAAGAACATGGAAAGATGAACTCAAATAATCATGAAAATGAAAGTATATTGCTTGTACAATACAATGACTTACTGATACATATGTGTGCCTTGTAATCACACCTTGATATGGCATAAAGCTCAGCTCTTGGAGGTCTTCACATAGGTCTCTCTAACCACGACTAAAAACTGCCATCTATTTATAGTTGAGTTTGGGAGGCTAACTTCCCTCAATCACTCTCCAATCAATCAATGATTGATTTGATTCTCTACCTACCACAAATCACGAATTTGTGGCTCCTCTTTCCCTTTTTGATCATGTGGACTCAACCACTTAAGATTCTCTTACTTTTACATTAAGTAAACTCTTCAAAAGTTACAAGAGGTAGTTCACAAGTGAACTTTACATAGTCTTCTTTTTAAAGCTTCTTCTAAGACTTTGTGGGACTCAAGCCAATACTTAGGCTTGTCATAGACTTGCTCCAACACCGGTTACATCCATGACTGGAGCTCCATTACGTATGTGATATATTTTGCATTATAGAATGTCCAAATTCTATGGAGCAAAGTTGTCGAATGCGCTGACTTATTGAGTTCCCGGTTACATCCATGACTGGAGCTCCATTACGTATGTGATATATTTTGGAGTTGTCATGGTCATGCGCTCCCCAAGGTGTACGTGGAGATCCCATCTGATCCAATGTGAAGATCCCATCTGATCCAATGTGTGTATGCATATGCATTTGTGTATGCATATGCATATGTGTATGCATATGTGTATGCATATGCATATGTGTATGCATATGCATATGTGTATGCATATGCATATGTGTATGCATATGCATATGTGTATGCATATGCATATGTGTATGCATATGCATATGTGTATGCATATGCATGTATGTGTGTATGCATATGCATGTATGTGTGTATGCATATGCATGCTTGTGTGTATGCATATGCATGCTTGTATGTATGCATATGCATGCTTGTGTGTATGCATATGCATGCTTGTTTGTATGCATATGCATTTGTGTGTATGCATATGCATTGTGTATGTGTGTGTATGTGTGAATGTGTGTATGCATATGCATTGTGTATGTGTGTGTATGTGTGAATGTGTGTATGCATATGCATGCATATGCTTGTGTGTATGCATATGCATGCTTGTTTGTATGCATATGCATTTGTGTGTATGCATATGCATTGTGTATGTGTGTGTATGTGTGTATGTGTGTATGTGTGTATGTGTGTATGCATGTGTGTATTTGTGTGTATGCATATGCATGTGTGTATGCATATGCATTTGTGTGTATGCATATGCATTGTGTATGTGTGTGTATGTGTGTATGCATATGCATTTGTGTGCATGCATATGCATTGTGTATGTGTGTGTATGTGTGTATGCATATGCATGTGTGTATGCATATGCAGTGTGTATGTGTGTGTATGTGTGTATGCATATGCATGTGTGTATGCATATGCATGTGTGTATGCATATGCATTTGTGTGTATGCATATGCATTTGTGTGTATGCATATGCATTTGTGTGTATGCATATGCATTGTGTATGTGTGTGTATGTGTGTATGCATATGCATGTGTGTATGTGTATGCATGTGTGTATGCATATGCATGCTTGTATGTATGCATATGCATGCTTGTGTGTATGCATATGCATGCTTGTTTGTATGCATATGCATTTGTGTGTATGCATATGCATTTGTGTGTATGCATATGCATTTGTGTGTATGCATATGCATTTGTGTGTATGCATATGCATTGTGTATGTGTGTGTATGTGTGTATGCATATGCATTTGTGTGTATGCATATGCATTGTGTATGTGTGTGTATGTGTGTATGTGTGTATGTGTGTATGCATATGCATTTGTGTGTATGCATATGCATTGTGTATGTGTGTGTATGTGTGTGTATGTGTGTATGTGTGTATGCATATGCATTTGTGTGTATGCATATGCATTGTGTATGTGTGTGTATGTGTGTGTATGTGTGTGTATGTGTGTATGTGTGTATGCATATGCATGTGTGTATGCATATGCATTTGTGTGTATGCATATGCATTTGTGTATATGCATATGCATTGTGTATGTATGTGTATGTGTGTATGCATATGCATGTGTGTATGCATATGCATTTGTGTGTATGCATATGTATTTGTGTGTATGCATATGCATTGTGTATGTGTGTGTATGTGTGTATGCATATGCATGTGTGTATGCATATGCATGTGTGTATGCATATGCATGTGTGTATGCATATGTATGTGTGTATGCATATGCATGTGTGTATGCATATGCATTTGTGTGTATGCATATGCATTGTGTATGTGTGTGTATGTGTGTATGCATATGCATGTGTGTATGCATATGCATGTGTGTATGCATATGCATGTGTGTATGCATATGCATTTGTGTGTATGCATATGCATTTGTGTGTATGCATATGCATATGCATTGTGTATGTGTGTATGCATATGGATGTGTGTATGCGTATGCATGTGTGTATGCATATGCATGCTTGTATGCATATGCATGTATGTGTGTATGCATATGCATGCTTGTATGCATATGCATTTATGTGTGTATGCATATGCATGCGTGTATGTGTGTATGCATATGCATGTGTATATGCATGTGTGTATGCATATGCATGCTTGTATGTGTGTATGCATATGCATGCTTGTATGTGTGTATGCATACACATGTTTATATGCATATGCATGTATGTGTGTATGCATATGCATGCTTGTGTGTATGCATATGCATGTTTGTATGCATATGCATGCTTGTATGCATATGCATGCTTGTGTGTATGTATATGTATCTCTCCCTCTCTCTCGCTCTCGCTCTGTATCTCTCTCTCTCTATGTCAATCGAAAACAAAACAATCACTTACATCGATGTAATTGTTTGAATCAAGGTCGTCAAAATCCACTTGAAGTTATCCTTCGTCGAATTTCCAAAGATTTGATCCCAAAATCTCTTGTAAAACTAAAGAGAGAAGATATTAGAAAAACAAAAACATAAAGAAAGAAAAAAATGTGCTACAATATGTGCGATCTACTTACCAAAACTTCAGATCTTTAAAAATAGAGGTGTGCTTACAGAAAGAGGGAAGGAGAGAGAGAGAGAGAGAGAGAGAGAGAGAGAGAATTGTTTCAATCAAGGTCGTCAAGATCCACTTGAAGTTCTCCTTCGTCGAATTTCCAAAGATTTGATCCCAAAATCTCTTGCAAAACTAAACAGAGAACATATTAGAAAAGCAAAAACATAAAGAAAGAAAAAAGAGTGCTACAATATGTGCGATCTACTTACCAAAACTTAAGATCTACAAAGATAGAGGTCTGCTTAGAGAGAGAGAGGGAGGGAGAGAGAGAGAGCGAGAGAGAGGGAGGGAGGGAGAGAGAGAGAGAAAGAGAGAAAGAGTGACAAACAGAGATCTGTTGTTCGCGCGCACAAAGCCGACAGTAGAAGATGTAGATTCAAAATGCTCAGAATGATGAATTTTGGTTTCGGGCCCGGTTAAAAAGATGCCGTCGGTATAAGCATCGGTAATTCCAGTAAATTACCGATGCTTATACCAACGCTTATACCGACGTCAGGTTTCCGAGGCTAAGCAGCTTTCCCAAATTGTCCGAGGGTCATACCGACGCCGATAGCTAACCGTCGGTATTCCCTCGATGTGTTGTAGTGATATACATATACATATACATATACATATACATATACATATACATATACATATACATATACATATACATATGCATATACATATGCATATACATATGCATATACATATACATATACATATACATATACATATACATATACATATGCATATACATATACATATACATATACATATGCATATACATATACATATACATATACATATACATATACATATACATATACATATACATATACATATACATATACATATACATATACATATATATACATATACATATAAATATGTATATACAGAAACACATACATTTACATATCCATATGCATATACATATACATATACATATTCATATACATATACACATAAATATACATATACATATATGTCTGGGGAAGTATCTGAACCCCTATGCAACGATGAAGCATGAATGACCTCCATAAGTACCCTTCTTTGACCTCCGCACACCAAAAATGCTCTTTCGTAGAGCCTATATAGAGAGCTCCAATGGGCTTTTGTGGAACTCTAGTAGATACCAAAAGCTTTTAAATAAAAAAAATTTTACTCCAAATGGATGCTTACACAATGAGAAACAATGTCCGCAAGATGAGCTAGTTGAATGCTCATAGCTTCTAGTCAAACCAAGACCTCACTTCACTCCAACAAGCTTTTCGCAATGAATATAGAAAGAATGAACCTCAAAATTAGTTTAGCATTAGAAATCTCTATAGACTACCCAATGGCACCAAAATCATAGTAAATGGATAAATAGAGAACGATAACCATCCCTTACAATGTAGAGAAAAATAGTTCCAACAAAGCCTACAGACAAAGAGAGATATCAATCAACCAACTTTAGTAAAATGAGGGTTTCTCCCAAATTACTCATAGGAGGCTCCAAGAAATTGGTGAGCACACTTTAGACTCCAAAATCTATCCAATGAGGGAAAAATTACATCAAATGGATACATAAGGAAGGAGAATCAATGATAACAACTCAAGGGTAGAGATTTGCAACATTGCTTGCGCACACACATAGATATGCCTATTTAAAAAAAACAAACAAGCAAGCAAGGGGCCTGCTTATTACAACTCCAGCACGTAGTGCTAAATCTACATGAATTAAATCTCCAAGAAGATTGCCCAAAAGAAGTCGGGATAAATGCTCCTTTTATAGTGAGAAGTATGCCCCTAAATAATAGGAACTACTTTTCCAAACCAACCTCCTACATTGAAGGACTTAGTTGCGATATCTTGGGAAGTGTTTGAGTGAATTTTCTTGTTGGAATATATATATATACGAATTTGATCTATCATGCAAAGATCAAGCACATTGAAATGCAGTATCACCGTATTCATAATTGCTTAGCCACTGAGCTCATTTTACTTGAGATGAGTCATACTCAATAAAATGCAGCAGATGCCTCAACAAAAGCTCTACCAAATGATAGCTTTAGACATTGATGTCACTTGATGGGGGTCACTTGATGTTGTTTTGCACAATCCTTTATACATTGTAACATGCCCATGAGGTGGGAGGTATAGGTATTATACACATAGTCGGACATTGTTTGCCATTCTTTATTTTTCTTCCTTGGCCATATTAGCCATATTGGCCTTTAGTGGGAGATTGTTATGGATTTTTATCATTAGTGCCAATGTAAAAGGTCAAATGGTTTTGGTCACTCTTGTATATGTTTCTATTAATAAACTACAAACTGTATTGAGACCTCCCATTTGTGAATTCCATAAATAACAAACTTGTACTCTCTATTCTTTTCTTTTTTGCATGTCTACGTAGATAGGTTAAGAGAGAGATTGCAACACCATCGAAAATGGTTAGCCATGCTGCAAGGATATCAATCTCCCCTTTAGTGTTTACCAATACACCATTCTTTCAACTTTTTATTGGATCACATTACCTCTTAATGAAAGCGAAGGACTTATTGCATCTAGTTGCATAATAAAATCTCAAAATATATTTGAGTATTTTGTTTCTTCAAATGTTTTTCTCTTGCTTTTTCATGTCATGTACATCTTATACTTAGTTTCTTCTTTACACAAAGTTCTCATCAACATATATGGAAATCTTGATTCCACAAACAGCCTTTAAAGCCTCCATGCATGTTTGCATGAAATATTCTACCTTTTCTTTGTTTTGATATATCCTTTAAAGTAAAATCTTAAAGAAGGCTCCAAAAGTAAAGATTAAATCCAATATACAACTCCCAAGAAGAATTAGTGAATGATAATTAAAGATGTCCAGATAAATTTTTGATACCTAGAAGCACTAAGATTGACCACAAAAAAGTCAAAGATTATCTTCCTTTTTGTTACAATACTCATATAAACTACTACTTTCGCACATTTTTTTGCCTTTGATGCATTTATGAAGCAAGGTCCATAGAAAATAATTGATTTGTGGTTCAGAGCATAAGAGAAAGAAACCATTGGCATATATTCCAACGAATATGCCATCTAATCCAAAAGTTCAAATATTTCATTAAATAAATAAAACCTTTTTATGCTATATGCCTTTTTCCACCAAGTAAAAACAATAGAATAAATATATTTATTTTTAGCTCTCATGGAGTCTAATGGCTGATTTTAGCATTATATGATTAGCCCTCATTGTGCAAGTAAATTTTCTTTGAATTTTAGAGCTTGTGGGCTGTTTTATATGAAACGAATGATCCAATCCCAATGATTGAGAAATGGAACCATGTTTTTATTTTACTTTTTCCATCCATACTAGGCATCCATGTGTTATTCATTTATTAGTACAAAGACAAGAATTCCACTTTGCACAAGAAACATTGGATCTTATAGGACCAAAGTATTTTCCAAAAAAAAAACACCACAATCTCAATATTAAAACCTTCTTAGCTTTAATTTTGTACTTTTTCGTGTGGCATGATTGAGGAGGACAAATCGAACATCATTACACTTGTAGCATTTACCAACCCACTTAAAAGCAAGTTATATGTTCATGTTCCCTTATTAGAAAGGACCTAACCTTCTCTAACATTGTCTGAGGTAATTTTTTTCAAATTCACTTTTAAGAACTTCCTTTCTCTTCAAAAACTCTCAATAAGGAAACCCAAACCGTGTTCGAGAGATTATTAAGATGATTCTATTGTGGTTTTCTTGCTCTTAAGAAAGTTTTTGAGAAATCCCAAGGCATCTTTGAAAGATATTCAAGATGTTGATTTAGATTAGGAGGTTAAAGAGATTGACGATTTTGTTCTTAATATAGTTCATAGACCATTCCCGTCATTGAGCTAGGCAAACATGGAATCCCATGATAATACCCAAGAGTGAATAAATTTTTCCATCTAAGAAATCTTGGCAATCAACACTTAATATACTAAAGGGATGAGTTTTACCATTAGTCTCACAATTTGATCATGGCGTCAATAATTTTTTCCATCTAAGGATTCTTGGCAATCAACACTTAAAATACTAAAAGGATGATTTTTACCATTGGTCTCAAAATTTGGTCATGTAATGGATTCTAAGGGAACCATTAGTTGTGCTAAAAATATGTACACATTTTCCAAAATAAAAAGTTTAAAAATCAATGACATTGATATAAATTTTTAGAGTAACATTTTCTTTGCATTATCTCTAACAAATTTCAAAGTAATGGATCCCACATTTTCTTTTATAGGCTATCAAAAACTATCATGAGTTTTTGGAAGTTAAGAAGGGAACAAGGGGGAAACTGTAATAATACTATGGAATTCTCTGATTAAATGACATAAGTCTCTCATCCCAACCATCTTGTCATAAATCCTTTTTAAGTTAACCAGGGGTCACATTTACATGTTCCAACCATACCACTTTTTATTTATAAAGTGGTTGAGCCACCTTTTAGATGTTAAACCCGAACCACTCTTTATATGTAAAGAGGTTAAGTTAACTCATCTGGACACTTCTAGAATGCTTTAGAGCTATTGGGAAAAACTCTTCCCCTTGTGCATGTTGATATGTTTAGGTAGCGATGTGTATGAACACACTAGGACCACCGGGGCACTTTTTTCCTCTTTAGGAGGTTTTTTTCCCTTGGCTTGTATATACACCTATTTACCTAAAGTGTGACTTATCTTTGCACATTCTAGTGGTAATACATTCAATATTGTGTGTTGTACTCGAAGCTTCTTCTTCTTCCTTGTGCTGCTTGCACGGTCACAGTCTCATATTTGAGCTTGTTTCACCCTCCGAATGCACTATCACAATGCTTGTGCATGCAATTTCATCTTTTTTGTGCCAAAGATATATACATGTTTTGGTTCGCTAGTATAAGCACCTCCAAGTCTACTACAGGTTTAGCAAAACTCGTTAGGGTAGTTCTGTCAACTTTTTCACAATCATTTTTCTACATCAGGGTATTTTAGTCAATGGCCATGGCTGAAAGCAGTGATGTATTCCGTATGTTGGCTACTGAGGATAAGTTGGACGATATCGATTACCCATTGTGGGCTTATATGATGCATCATGTATTGGTTGCAAAAGGACTTTGGAATATTGTGCAGGGTGTTGAAAAACGTCCTATTTCACCTGCAAATATAGTTGTTGAAGGTGATGCAGATGGCATTGAAGATGGTGATATTCATGTTCCTATTCATGTTGCAGTTCTTGTTGCACCTACTATAGAGAAAATTTGTTGGGATGGAGAGATGCTCAGGCACATGCATTGATAGCTTTGTCTATTAAACGTGCCATTATTTCTCACATTTGCTCTTGCAAAACAGCTAAGGATGCTTGGATACACTTACCACTTTATACCAAGAAAAAGGAATGTCAGATGCTTTATTTGTGCTAGGGATCAAGAAAAATCTGTTATGAGTTTCAACATAAGCCAAGATTGTCTTGGATGTGAAAATTGTTGATGATAGATGTACAATTCATGATCTGTCAAATGGCGATGTCATTATTGCTTCTAGCATTTTATGTTGTGAGCTATATAAGCTCATAGACTATGAAAAATCTATGAATGATTCAGCATGTGCAGTACATGATTCCTAGGCTTTGTCAGATGCAAAGCTTTGGCATGCATGCTTTGGTCATCCGAATTTTGCTAGTTTGCTACGCCTATAGAAATCTGAAATGGTGTCCTCTCTCCCAAACTTAAGGCACCTGGTAAACATATATGTGAAGGTTGTATTTTGGGAAAAATGCACCATTCCTCCTTCCCAAAAGATGGTTCAGTTCGAGCTACTAAAAAATTGTAGCTTGTTCATAGTGATGTCTGTGGTCCTATGCAGACACTTTCTTTTGGGAACTATCTTTACTTCGTGACTTTCATTGATGATTTTTCTAGGCATGCATGGTTATACCCATTAAAAGAAAAGTCTAAAGTGTTTATGTGCTTCAAACAGTTTTTGGTTTTGGCTGAAAATCTATCAGCATGTAAAATGGGCACCTTCCATTTTGATTGAGAGGAGGAATATACGTCTTCTAACTTTAATGCATTTTTGGCTGAATGTGGGATAAAACATCAGTGTACAATGTTGTATACACCTCAACAAAATGCAGTTGCTAAATGTAAGAACAGGTCACCCATGGAGACGGTGAGGTGTATGGTCAAGGGTCAGGCTTTACCACATAGTTTCTGGCTTGAGGCTGTTATGTGTGCAACATATGTATTTAACAGGTGTCCCACTAAAGCATTGCAATCTATCACTCCATATGAGGCTTGGTGTGGTCATAATCCATCTGTTGCTCACCTGCATGTTTTTGGTTGTTTGGCATATGCATTAGTGCATGAACAACAATGCAAGAAATTGGATGATAAAGCAGTGAATGTATTTTTGTTGGGTACCAGTCTGAAAGTAGAGGCTATCGTCTGTATCATCCACAGAGTAAATGCATTTTGGTTAGCCATGATGTTGTTTTTATGGAAGATGCTATTCAACCATTACTTTCATGTACAAAGGAGACATGTGTTAGCTCCATAGACATGTATGCTACTTTGCTGCCTCTTTTTAGAGGTGGACATTCTAGTGTTGGTCCTAATGGGGCAACCTCTCAGCCTTTACAAGTTTCATGTGATGATGTAGATCATTCCATTTCTGATGCAGATTTACATGATGCACTTGTTGATGAGAGAGCTTATATTGAGGTTGGTTGGTGCAGACTTTGCACGATAGCAAATTAGATGCAATAGAGCCCCAAGCTTTATATATAGGCAAATTTTTTGTTATCTGCTTCATATGTGGGACTAAAGAGCTGCGATGCGCACATCCATTTGCTAAAGGAACACCTACAGAGGCAAATTTAAAAGAGGATCTCTTGTTTCATCTAGAAAGCCTCTCCACAAAGCTTATCTAGTATACATATTTCCATTAAAATAGCCATATCTCACTCGTTTGGTATCACTTTAAGGTGCTTGTATTAGCAAACCAAAATTGTATATAAGTTTAACACATAAATATAAAATTGTATGCAAAGTCTCTGCAATAACACACTCGAACTATTGATGAACCAGAGTATGCTCACCAATTTTTGTGTGATTTTGAGATTGTGACCGAAAGGGTGTTGACAATGCCCTAAGGAAAGCGCCGACTTGCTCTGATACCAATTGTTGGAGCTCGGAGGACTATGGAAACACACAAATTGTTGATATATTTAGGTAGTGATGTGTGTGAATACACTAGGACCGTCGGGGCACTTTTTTCCCTCTTTAGGAGGTTTTTTTTCCCCCGGCTTGTATATACGCCTATTGCCCTAATGGGCTACTTATCTTTTGTACATTCTCTAGTAATACATTCAGTATTGTGTGTTTATGCTCCAAGCTTCTTCTTCTTCCTTGTGCTATTCGCGTGCTTCCGTAGACATCTAACTCCAACAATTGGTATCAGAGTAGGTCGTCGCTTCATCTAGGGCGCCGTCGAAACTCCTCTGTTTGCAGTCTCAGAATCGCACGAATTTTGGTGAGCATACTCAGCGTGTTTTCGAGATCAAAACGGCTTTGCTCTATGGTGCCGAAATCGCGATCTGAGCTTGTTTCGGCCTCTGAACGCACTATCGCAGTGCTTGTGTAGGCTATTTCGTCTTTTTGTGCCAAAGGTATATACCTATTTCTGTTCGCCAGTATAAGCTTCTCGAAGTTTGCTACATGTTTAGCAGAATTTGTCTGGGTAGTTCCGTTCAACTTTTTGAGATACAGTCAATTTTTTGCATCAAGGTATTTTAGTCACCGGCCATGGCTGAAAGCAGTGATGTATTCCGTATGTTGGCTGTTGAGGATAAGTTGGATGGTACCAACTACCCATTATGGGCTTATATGATGTGACATGTATTGGTTGCAAAAGGATTGTGGAACATTGTGCAGGGTGTTGAAAGACGTCCTGTTACACCTGTAACGACAGGTACTGCAAATACAGGTGCTGGAGCTGATGAAGATGGTGTCGAAGATGATATTCCGCAGATTCCTGTTCGTGCTGTTGTTTCTGTTGCACCTACTGTAGAGCAGATTCGCTGGGATGGCAGAGATGCCCAGGCACATGCATTGATAGCTTTGTCTGCAAACGTGCCATTATTCCTCACATTCGCTCTTGCAAAACAGCTAAGGATGTTTGGGATACACTTACCACATTTTACCAAGCTAGGAATGAGGCTCATGTTGCTTACCTCTGAAAATAGTTGGAGAGTGAGCACATGAATGAAGGTGATTCTATGGACAGTTTCCTAACAAAGATCAAAGACTTGAAGGAACAGTTGATTTCTGTTGATGAGGTTATACCAGATAGCTCACTTGTGCAGACCGTTTTGAATGGTCTTCCTGACTCATATCAGAGTTTTGCTTCTACTCTTCGGTTGATGATGAAAGGCAATCCGAATGCCTTAGCATTTGAGGAGTTAGTCTCCGTTCTGTTGCAGGAAGATCAATCCAGGCAAAACAGGTCCATTATGCGAGCTGCAGATCAAGCTTTCCTAGCTAGTCAGGGCAAAGGAAAATGGAGCTCTTCAACTAGTAAGCAGAAATATGCTAATTCTGCATATTCGAAGAAGGAAGATAAAGATGAGAAGAAATCAAAAAAGCAGAAATTGTTTTGTAAGTACTGTAAAGGGAATGATCATATCATAAAGAACTGCCCAAAACTGGCTGCTAAAGAGGCAAAGAAGAAAGAGGCTGGAATGGTTGTTGCAGAGGCCTCTACACCAAAAACAGAGTCTGCAAATCTTGTGCAGGAAGAAGAATAGGCGTTTACTACTGTCTGCAGTTTTGACCCATCTTCTCATGAGCAGTGCATGTCTGTAGTAGACTCAGATGTTTGGTATTTTGATAGTGGGGCGACCAAACATATTACCTCGCAGCGCAGTTTCTTTTCTTCACTCGAGCCTGCCCCTACAGGGAATACTGTTACATGCGCCAACAACTCCTCTTATCCTGTTATGGGAGTTGTTAAGATCATTTTGACTACTGATGATGGAAGTTCTTTCACTTTGTCAGATGCTTTATTTGTGCCAGGGATCAAAAAGAACCTGTTATCAGTTTCTGCATTAGCCAAGATTGGCTTGGTTGTGAAATTGTTGATGACAGGTGTACAGTTCATGATCTTTCAAATGGCGATGTGATTATTGCTTCTGGCATTTTATGTCGTGGGCTGTATAAGCTCATAGACTATGAAAGATCTATAAATGATTTGGCATGTGCAGTAAATGATTCTCAGGCTATGTCAGATGCAAAGCTTTGGCATGCACGCTTTGGTTATATGAATTTTGCTAGTTTGCTACACCTGCAAAAATCTGAAATGGTGTCCTCATTGCCCAAACTCAAGGCACCTGGAAAACATGTTTGTGAAGGCTGTATTTTGGGCAAAATGCAGCTTTCATCCTTTCCAAAAGATGGTTCAGTTCGGGCTAGTCAGAAATTGCAGCTTGTACATAGTGATGTCTGTGGTCCTATGGAGACACCTTCTTTTGGAAATTACCTTTACTTCGTGACTTTCATTGATGATTTTTCCAGGCATGCATGGGTATATCCACTCAAAGCAAAGTCCGAAGTGTTCATGTGCTTTAAACAGTTTTTGGTTTTGGTTGAAAATCTGTCAGCATGTAAAATGGGCACCCTTTGTTCTGATCGAGGGGGGGAATATATGTCTTCTGAATTTAATGCATTTTTGGCTGAACGTGGGATAAAACACCAGTGTACAGTGCCATATACACCTCAACAGAATGGAGTTGCTGAACGAAAGAACAGGTCACTCATGGAGATGGCGAGGTGCATGGTCAAAAGTCAGACTTTACCACATAGTTTCTGGCTTGAGGCTGTCATGTGTGCAACATATGTACTGAACATGTGTCCCACTAAAGCGCTGCTATCTATCACTCCATATGAGGCTTGGCATGACCGCAAGCCATCTGTTGCTCATCTACGTGTTTTTGGTTGTTTTGCATATGCACTAGTGCCTGAACAACGTCGCAGAAAATTGGATGATAAGGCAGTAAAATGTATTTTTGTTGGGTAAAGTTCTGAAAGTAAAGGCTATCATCTGTATCATCCACAGACTAAATGCATTCTGGTTAGCCGTGATGTTGTATTTGTGGAAGATGCTATTCAGCCATTGCTTTCATGTACTAAGGAGACATCTGTTAGCTCCAAAGACATGTATGATACTTTGATGCCTCTTTTTACAGGTGGGCAGTCTAGTGCTGGTCCTAATGAGGCAACTTTTCAGCCTTTGCAGGTTTCATATGATGATGCAGATCATTCCATTTCTGATGCAGATTTACATGATGCACTTGTTGATGAGAGAGCTGATATTGAGTAGGCAAAAACTATGCCAAAATGGCTAGTGCAGACTTTGCGTGACAGCAAATTAGATGCACCTTTGTCATATCGTACTCGTTCAAGCTCTCATAGTGCCTCCTTTGCATCAGATTGCTATGCTATGGCTGCGTCTAGTCTCTGTGATGAGAATGAGCTAGTTTCTTTTGATGAAACACAGAATTCAGAAAATTGGATGCTTTGATGCTGTTCTCTATCAGCAGGCTGTTGGATGCTTGATTTACTTATGCATTACTCAGCCAGATATTCAGTTTGCTGTCTCATAGATGAGCAGGTTTATGCATTGCCCAGGAGTCACGCATTGGAAGGTGATTAAGCGCATCTTTCGCTACTTGAGTGGTACTCGGCTACTTGGGTTGTTTTATCCCAAGGGGGGATCACTACCGCCAGATTTGCATGCTTTTTCTGACTCAGATTGGGCTGGTTGCTATGACACTCGTGTGTCCACCAGTGGTTTTTGCTTCATGCTTGGTAGCTCATGTATATCTTGGTTGAGCAAGAAGAAGCCTACTGTGGCCACTTCTAGTTGTGAGGCTGAGTATAGGGAAGCTTTCACAGCGACTGTTGAGTGTGTGTGGCTCAGACGCCTTATGGCTGATTTGGGTGTTGGTCAGTCTTCTGCCACCACCATCTTCATTGACAGTCAGATCGCATTGGCAGTTGCGAGGAACCCTGTGTTCCATGCTCGCACTAAGCACATTGAGGTGCATTACCACTATGTCAGGGAGAGGTTCTCTGCTGGGGAGATCAGCTTGGCATATGTGCCCACGTAGGAGAACATTGGAGACCTTTTCACGAAGGCTATGCCTAGGGAGAAGTTTGAAGCTTTCCGCAAAGCTTTGGGCTTACTTCCTTTTGTGGAGTGATTTCCACATAGCTTGGAACCTCCTTATACATGAGTGCCAACTCCTTGTTCACCGCATCACTCCCAGGGGGGATTTGTTGATATATTTAGGTAGTGATGTGTGTGAACACACTAGGAGGGCACTTTTTTCCCTCTTTAGGATGTTTTTTTTTCCTCGGCTTGTATATACGCCTATTGCCCTAATGGGCTACTTATCTTTTGTACATTCTCTAGTAATACATTCAGTATTGTGTGTTTGTGCTCCAAGCTTCTTCTTCTTCCTTGTGCTGTTCGCGTGCTTCCACAGACGTCTAAATCCAACACAAATAACACAAGGAAGAAGAAGAAGAAGCTTGGAGAACAGCACACAAAGTTTATTACCAAATGAAATATGCAAAAAGATAAGTAACCAATTAAGATTATAAGCATATATACGAGCCAAGGAGTAAAACCTCCAAAAGAGGGAGAAAAGTGCTTCGATGATCCTAATTGTGTTCACACACATAACTATCAAAATATATCAAAATTTGGCATTTCCCAAATCTTTCATGTCAGAATTTTAGCTCAACTCACATTTGCGTGGGGCCTTGAAACCCACATTTTTTCCTTGCTTCTTTTGTTCATCATATAAATGCCTTCAAACATATTATCCTTTGGATTTAAGGTCCATGGTTTAAGACTCGCAAATAGCCTGACATTAACAAATGGACCGAGAGAACTTACAATTTAGCTCTCTAGCACTATTTTCAACATTGAATTGTAGTCTATGAGAGAGCTTTGATCAATCTTGTATAGCATGCCTAAGACATAGATGTTTTGGATATATAGTATGTATGCATGCACCCATTCTAGGTACCTATGTAAAAAATATGGTTTTGTGGTCCGTCTCCGGCTCTTGAGAGGGCATGTCTATTTTTCATATTTCTTAATTTATGCTGCTTTTTCTTCAAAAGCAAATATATCAATGTGTTGGCATATGGATAACGAAGCAATGAATCGATAGAAAATGGGTTCCCCAGTGCCAATGCTGTGCCCTGGCGCGTTGTCTCTGCGTGGTAAACACGTGCACCTTTCTCGCGGGAGAGAGAGAGAGAGAGAGAGAGAGAGAGAGAGAGAGAGAGAGAGATGTTTTTCTGATAGTAATAGCTTTGACTTTCGCTATTGATAGGCCTTGCAAGAGCATTGTCAGAATGCGCACAACTTGCTCATGCGCTTGATTTTTGTTTCTTGCCTAGTTTTCCATCGTCTCTTTCAATCGAGACCAAGATCATAACGCTTGTGACTTATGTATTGATTCAGCCATTGTTACTATGATAACTTAAGATGAGGGAACTCGAATAGTTTGCAGGATGTAAGTTTTATTGTGAATTTCATGGGCTTGCCTGTCATTTTGGTAAATGCACGTTGTTTGACACCCAATTAAAAATCTCACATTCAAGCAAAAAGCTTTATCATTGTGCATATTTGTTAAGTCCCATTCGAACGAAAAATATCTTATTCAGGCAAACATTATAGCTTTGTGTGCAGTCATCAAGATTGCTGCTGTTCACCAAGAATGGACGATCAGTTCACTCATATTCATTAAATTTGCATGGCATATTTCCTTAGTGAGGACTTCATGGAGTGGATCACGTGAAGGAGGATACCTTTGTGATTCCTCGTTTGTTACCAATAGTATCCATCTTATGATTATAGGTAATGAGTATGTTGTGGCCATTGCTTGACTTGTTAAATTGAATTTTGTTTGGAAAAGGTAATTGGCTATACTGCGAAAAGAGGACTTATGCACCTTACACGTTGATATTCATTGGTTTATTTTAGGAAACTTGATGATAAAGCCAATGAGCACTCCACTTTTATTGAAGTTCTCACATGGTTCATTAAGAGAGAATCAAAATGAAATTTAACATGAAGTTACAATATAATGGGGCCCTTTAGAGGAAGTATATGGGCGTAGCATTATGCATAAGTGGTTTCATGTTTGAGGAGTCGTCCTCTATAAGTAGAAAGGTGTGTGATTTTTCTCATATGGGATATAAGTGCTTGCGTGATTAATGGAAGAAGAGAAAGGTTAGAACATGTACCTTTCAACACCTCCATTACTTGGAATGACCCCTTTGATTGTGCAAGCAATAAATATGAAAAATTCCTTCTAATGGACATTTACTAATCCATATAACCATTTTGTCCTTGGTTTTAAGGATTTGATACCACATCTTTGGATGATTAGACATGATTTTTAGGATGTATAGACTTATCTCATGTAGTGACATGGAATTATATATCTATCCTATACATGGATATAGGTTTTCGGGATCTAAGAATATACCTGTCAATTTGGGGTTATTAGACATGATTTTTAGGATCTATGGACTTATCTCATCTACTGACATGGCATTATATACCTGTCCCAAACATGGATATAGGTTTCAGGATCTAAGAATA
Organism: Ceratopteris richardii; assembly: GCA_020310875.1. Lineage (NCBI taxonomy): Eukaryota > Viridiplantae > Streptophyta > Polypodiopsida > Polypodiales > Pteridaceae > Ceratopteris > Ceratopteris richardii. The sequence continues at coordinate 103,853,385 of CM035440.1, read as the reverse complement.
TAGTGTCACTTTAGACATGGCACATGGATTTATTATTCATGGATACGTGGCATTTCATGAATATGGCTTGCATGTCAAGGTTTTAGTGATAGGTTGGTTGGTGGTTTGAGAAAAAGAAGATGAATAGAGGCACTTTTCAATATGATCTGCATGGGCTGAAGGCTTTGATGGATCATGTATTTGCTCTTCAAGGATATTCACATAAGATTTGACTTTGAACTAGATGCCCTTCTCCAAGTGGTTGATCCTTTGGAGTTTTCCATTTGGGGCCTTCTTTTTCCATAGTTAGAGTTTTTTCTTGAGATGGGGCCTTGAGCTTTATGTTCTCCTTCTCATTCAATAGTGCTGCATATGCTTCAGCCAATGTTGGTTATGGAAATTCTAATAGAATGGTGATGAGGTGTTTGAAAGAAAAGTGTAATCATTATATCTTTGTCAAGCTTCTTATTGATGTCCACTAGTTGTATGTGCATGTCTTTGAAAGAGTTTTAGTTTGAAGTTCGAGAGGAAGTTGGATCCTTTTTAAGATCATGTACATTCATGCTCTGAAGTGTCTTTTCTTCAATACATCAATTGCTACAACTTTTCAAGCTTAGCACATTTTCTTGTAGACAAAGTAGATTTTTTTGGTGCTTGAAGAAAGACTCGATCTTCTAGGAGATCTTTTCGTATTTTCATATTCCTTAGTTCTTTAAGCTTCATATTCTTTAGCCCTCTAAGCTGCATGCTTAATCTTGGCTTGAGCTATCCCTCACTTTGATTGGATATTAGCTAAGAACTTCGAAGCACAAGTACATTTGTTTTGTATTCCTATGGTATTGGGATTAGTGGGACTAATACCATAGTTCATTTGCCTATCCTGAAAATTTAACTAACTACATAAATATTGAAGTGCATTATGGTCCATGTATACCTTAAAGTTTTCAATATAAAGATAGTGCCCTTAGAATTTAGGAGCATTGATATTTGCATACAACTCCTTGTGCATAGACCCATTGCACTTTGCACTTGAAAGCTTCTTGCTTTCAAAAGCTTTTGGCCTATCATCTCAATTAAGCATAGCTCCTATGATGACATCACTTGCATTGGCTTCTAATTCAAACGGTTTGCAAAGATCAACCACTTTTGAATATTGGTGCACTTGAAACAACTTGCTTTATTGCTTCAAACATATCTTGTTGTTCTTGTTTCCATGCAAAAGGTACCTTGCCTTGATGCAAGTTGATCGTGGATGTTGCTATATGCAAGCATAGTTTTTCCATATGTGAACTCCCCATACGGCAAACACATACAGATAGGAAAGTATGAAAAAAGTATGGAATCTTCAAAAATATCATAAGTGATATCATACGTCTAGCACAAAAAAATATTGAACTTTGAAGTATTATATATACAATAATATAATATTAAAGATCAGAATTTTGTTTGCTATATAGCTTAGGGTGTAGTATATATGTATGGGTATAATAGAGGAGACTATATGAGAGTGAATTAGCATAAAAGCAATATGAAATTGCTATGGATTGGTCCTCAACTAAAATCAATGAGAGGAGAAAATTTTGAGGTACGAAAAATTCCATACTCTAACCATACGCGTACGGGTACGGAAGTAGGGTATTTTTTCCATATGAGTCCGAAAATAACTAGGTATGTAAGTATACAACAATAAACTTTAGATAAAATTTAGGAACTTTATTATGCGCTTTTTGTAATCTTTCCTATCTTTGTTTGCATTTTATGCTAGGCTTCATTATGGCTGAGTTTGCCCATCACTTAAGGAAGTGATAGAAACTCAGTTCACAGAGCCTCTTGTGAGTTCATGCTCTTGGTGTGTGGGCGTTGTGGGTTGCATGTGTGAGCATGTATTCATTATGAGTTCTATACCCACTATTTGGCATTGATGATGTTAGTGGGGATGTCTTGCATAATGGAGCTGATATGGTATATAGTCTTATGGTTGACTACCATGAGCTTATAGTTGCACTTTCATTTGAGGGCGAATTTGGGGTTTGCCTGGATTCATTCTGGTATATATTTAGTTAAAATTAAGAAAGTTAAAAAAACAGCCATATTGGATCCTCATCCTTAGGTGTTCTCCCTTGATGCTCACAATGGGATCTTAATTCTATGCATAGTTGCACTCATACATTGTATGAGATATTCAGTATGGTATGTCCAGTCCCGTCTAGTCCTCTATAGTTACGCACTATTCGTATGTCAAGAGAGCTTTGCCCTCTTCTTCTCCTCTAGTATCCATAAGCAATTTCAGTGTCCTCATTTTGTGTTGCTCCACCTTCATTCTCTATTTTTTTTGCCCTCATCTTTCATAAGAGATCTTGAGTGTTCAATCATGAAGTGATTCTTTAAAGTTCAATGGCTCTTTCTCTTCAAAGTTCACTAAGCATTGTGTGCCTATGAGAGAGTGAAAGACAAATCAAATGTATGTTGCTAGCATTGCAAATATTGCAGGAGGATTCAAACATCTAGTATCACACATCTTCTAATCCACCTTTGCAAATTAGGAGGAGAATGTGCTCTCTGCAACAAAATCCCCAATAGTGTCTGCAAAGAATGTCGTCGCAAGTATCTTTCATTAAAGAGAAGAAAAGGATCTTTTGCTGAAAATGAAGTGGTTTCATCGGATTGTGTCGACTTCCAAAGAGGTAATTGTCCGTCTATTTCTATTGGTTCGACTTCAATGGCATCCACATTGAGTTCATGTGAGCATGATGAAATGAACGTATCGAAGAAAAGTAAGGGAATGAGTACTACAAATGACAACCCATAATTGCACTAGGATAGAGTGGTGTATCTGACACACTAAATTTTTTTAGAGAAATACAAATGCTTGCAAAAATTGAGATTGCACACTCAAACCATCATTGAATGCACACTCAAACCATCATCGAAATGCATGGCCCATGTGCGGGTTGGTATGGAGTTTCATATAATGATATGATGACAAAGAAATTAGATGAGGAGAAAGAGAGGATTGATAAATCTTTAGAACTTGTGCATGCTAGTTGGGCTAATTATGGATGCTCCATTCTATCCAATGGATGCAGTGATCGCAAGAAAAGAGAGATTATTAACATTCTTGTGTCATGCTCTCTTGGTACTTATTTCTTAGGAGGGGTGAATGGGGGAGTAAAAGGAAAGACAATGACCGATAGCTTCATTTATTCACATATCCGTTGTGTGATCTTGAGGTAAATTGATTTTTACATTTTTATTCATAAAATTCAGAAATATGATTCATAATTTTGTGTGGGTGTGTCAAAGTAACAAGGGGACACGTCCCCGGGTCCTAGGGATGCCGGGACGTCGTCCCCAAGCTTGAAGGAGATGGGACGCCATGCGGGGACGGGGGACGTCCCGGAGAGAAGATGTGAAACAAGGTTGCGTCCCAGGAACGCGTCCCGGGGACGGGAGACGGTGACAGATGCAATCGGGGACGGCAGTCGATCGGCGGGCAGATTTGGAGGGAAATTTTTTAACTTTCAAAATCAAATTTTGGCTCCGATTTTTGAACGTTTAGTTTTGCGCCTTTTTGGAGGGCTTCTAGAGTGTTCTTAGGCCCCATACGCAAACATAAATACCCCCCCATTTCAGCTCTTCCATGCCATAAGCTCACTTAGAGCCTTCATCAGTTCATTGCAAGCATCTTGTGTGTGTGAACTTTGAAGGCTTGAGTCATCTTCATCCCTTGCATATTCAAGGGCTGATCTCTATCTCCTCATAGTATTCTCCTCTCCTCTCATAGTATTCTCCTCTCCTAGAGTCCTATGGCTTGTTCATCGCGAACAAGTGTGTCAAACACCAAGAGGAGGCATGCTACAAGCAAATGGACATGGTGGGAAGAGGTGGACTCTCTCGTATCCGCCGGAGAAGGTGGTGGTGCAAGACCGTGGAGTTGCAAGCTATGTGGTTACAAAAGAACCGGTGGAGCAAACAAGGTGTGTGCACATTTACTTCATGAGCGTGGACATGAAGTAAGATTTTGCTCCGCAATCACTTCGGAGAAGAAGCAAGAATTACTCAACAAACTTGCTATTAGTGATGCTCAAGTTCATGCTCGTCATGCTTCACAAGCTCCTATCGACCCAGCATCGTTTGTGAGGTCTTCTATGCCATCCTCTTCAAGAGCATCATCTTCATCGGCTCCGGTTCGTGCTCCTACTCCTACTCCTACTTCCACTACTCATCCTACTCCTAGTTCTTCCACACCATCGGGAATGCCCTATGTACGTCAATCACGTCAACAAACATTGCATGAGAATTGGAATCCCGTATTGAAAGAGGAGGTGGACACTGCCGTGGCACGTTTTTTCTACCATGACCACATAGCTTTCAATGCGGCTCGGTAAGAATTGAATTTTTATTCTATTTCAATATTTGGTAATTTATTGATCAAACTTCAAAGTTCACTTGAAATTTCCATAACGGTTAAGCCCTTACTTATAAATCTTATTGTTTAACTTTTTTCATAGATCACCATATTTCAAAGATATGGTAAAGAAGATTGGTGAATATGGAGCACACTATGTGCCTCCATCTTCCGAGAGCTTGCGCACCACTTTATTGGAGAAAGAGAAGAAGCTTGTGGAAGCCGCTTGCGAGACCATTAAAAAATCATGGGAAAGGAATGGAGTATCATTGCTCGTGGATGGATGGAGTGATGTCCAACGACGCTCTATCCATGGAGTGGTGGCTTATTCTCGTGGGGAGATGTACTTTATCTCATCACATGATGCATCCGAGACAGGAAAATCAGCTGATATACTTGCTTGAGAGTGGGCAAGTGCCATAGAGATTGTGGGACCATCAAATGTGGTTTGCATTGTGGCAGATGGGGAGCCTGCAAATAGAGCTGCAGGTGCAATTATTGAAAATATGTATCCTCATATCATTGTTTGTTTTTGCATGGCTCATAGTTTGAATAATATTGTCAAAGACATTGGGAATTTGGATTGGATCTTGCCTACAATCAATGAGGCAAATTCATTGGTTAGCTTCATCAACAACCATACTCGTGTGAAGAATGAGTTTAACAAGAGATCTACTCTTTCTTTGCTCAAGTACTCAGACACAAGGATTGCATATAATTTCACTATGTTACACCGAGTTGTAAAATGTAGCGGTGTCTTGAGAGGGCTTTTATTGAGTGATGAATTCGCGAGGATGCCTGAAGCTTCTACTTCGGCAGGAAAGCAATTTAGAAGATTAGCTGATGATGCAGCATGGTGGGAAAACATTTCTCACATCGTGGATATTGTTCATCCACTTGTGCACTTGTTGAAAATTGTGGATTCCATGGAGCCATGTATTGGTAAAGTGAATGAAGCTATGGATCGCACAATTGAAGGACTAAAAACATTGGTGAATGATAATGATAGGTATGAAGAACTTTCAGCTATTTGTGTTAGCAGATGGGATGCATACTACTCTCCACTTCACGCTGCAGCATACATGTTGGATCCAGAATTCCAAGATAAAAAGCAATATGCAGATCCAGAGGTAGCTAATGGATGGAGGATCATATTAGAGAGATTTGTCCCAGATAGTGTAGCTAGACGACTTATCAGAGATCAGTTATCCAAATATAGAACAGGGAAAGATGCTTCATATGCATGTGCAGATGCCCAAGAGGATAGGCTACGTGTTGGTGCCACCCTATGGTGGGAGGATTTTGGTTTTGATGGTCCAGAGCTTCAACAATTCGCCATTCGGATACTTAGCCAGGCATGCACCACGAGTTGCCTTGAGCAACTATGGAGTGTCTATGGACATGTAGCCTCTAAAAAGAGGAACAGACTTGGTGTGCAGCGTGCTAGTGATCTTGTGTTTGTGAGTGCAAATTTGAGGATGCTTCGACGGACACAATGCATAGAGGGAGATCCTTTCAGAGAATGGGAGGTAGAGCAGGGATCGGACCAAGTGGTAAATGAAGAACATGAAGATGAAGCAACCACTAATTGTGTTGCAGAAAATGAGTCTGTCACTGTGACTCCCCACTTGGATTCTCCATAGTCATCACATTTATGTTGTAGCCTTTTACATTTCTCATTTATGTTCCCATCATATGTAGTCTTTTTGACATTTGTCCATCGATCGTATGATGTAAGATCTTTTTATCTCATGATGTAACATCTTTTTGCTATGATGATGATGTAAATCTATCTTTTGACATGATGAAATACATGAGACTTATCAGTGATCATTTGTAAGATTCTGAATATTCAACTGTCAACGACTCAACGTGCTCATTGTTTATACTTAAAAAACACCTTTTTTCTATGTTTTTCTTCTTATTGGTCATTTCATATGTTGAGAATTATTTCTACATGACTTTCATCTCATTATTTTGAAAAATTCAGCATTTTTTTATGCCGTCCCCGGGATACCCTAGGCTCCGTCCGCGTCCCGGGAACACCACCGTTCCCGGGACCCGTCCCCGTCCCCGTCCCCTGGTGACTTTGGGGTGTGTGTATGTGTGTAATAAACTCAATGATAGTGAGATAATTCAGTTCGAACTTTTTGTTATACATTATGTAGATAATGTTTAGAATGAGTGTTAAGGTGATTTTATGCATACAAACAATTTAGGGATGATAATTTTATACTCTCTCTAAGCCTTAAGGATGAAGATGGAAGAATTGACAAAAGAGTTGTATGAGGGGAAGGCAGAGTATGCATAGTAGAATAAAAGTGTCTCTTTGATAATTTTGTGAATTGTACGTTACGTACTTTGTTTTAGGCTCTGAAATTAGTTCACTATAAAATAAGGGTTTACTTTTATTCTCTCTCTAGAATTTCTGAACTTGGAGGGCTGAAAACTGATATTTGAAGGCCGATTTGGACTCAGGGAGTCTCTAATATTATTGTGCATATTGAAGAGCCGGACATTTGTGCCTCTCACTAGTATTTTGAAATTTGGCATGGTTTTGGAGTTACACAAGGCCAAGAAAAGTGATGATTTTTCCAACACTTGAAAAAATAAAGATAGGCTTTTCTATTATTATACGATTATGTGATTTTGGTGCATACAAGTTCTCATACATGTTTTGGTTATCGACATATATATCTTTTCATTGCTTTTTTTTTCTACGTTTGACAGGTGCCGCTAAAGAAAGCAATAGACCATCAAACTGCATGCGTTTTATTAAAGTTCTCCTTTGAGTGGAACTCCACCACTTGTTGAAAGGATCTTGATGTGTAGATTTTTTGGATATTATTGCGATGGCTAAAAAGTTCGAGAAGATAGAGAAGTTCAATATGCAGAAGGCAAGTAGATCCATATCCATTTTGACAGGACATAAGCCAAAGAGACCTACAACAAATATGAACAATTCAAAGGGAACTTTATCTTTTAATAACCAAGGTAAGAATCATGCCCAAGTGGAAACTTAAAAGAGAAGTCAACCTATTCATTGGAAGAAGAACCCTTCCTTTGTTGAGCTAGTCAAAAGACTCGGATTATGTCTTTTGCCTTCGAGAACAAGGCATCAAACTTATGAATGCTCGAACAAGTTATTCTTTCGGCTTGCACAAGCGAGGTGATAAATATAGTTGGGGAACGTACAATGATTAACAAAGTGAATGATAGAAGTAAGTGCCCTAATTCTACTCCACGTTGCATGGTGACTAGTTCGCATCCCTGAAGTGCCCAGACAATTCTACTATTTGCATGTACATTTCCTTGTTGACTAGACACACTGAGACATTCTTCATTCAGCATGCTAACATGAGTGCGTAGTTGATGTTCTAAATCGACACAAGCTTGCATGTCTTCCAAAAGTTTATTAGTAATTTCGGAAAACCTATTCTTGGCAACATCCATCTGCCATATTCTCTAAGTGATTGGGAACTAAGGGCAAGATATGCTTTTTGTACCTTTCGTTTGCGGAGAGCTGTTGTGCTTCTGAAATGATGGAATGTAAGGAGTCAAGAAATGGGTTCGGAGGCAATTCTGTAGCTAGATTATGTCGACTAGGAGAGAACCTGAATGGAGGTGGAAAGGGTAGTATTTCGAATGGTGGCTGTTGAATGGTGTTCTGACTGTGAGTAGGTGGGGTGGGTGTATCATTTTGGGGGATAGATGTTGTAGGTGGTGGGGGTGGCAATGGGGGGGTGTGATGGTGATTGTGGCGAGGGGGAGTGGGGCGGCGTAGGTTGTGGAGGAGAAGGTGGTGGTGTGGGTAATGTTTGAAATTAGAGATAAATGGGGTCTACAGATGGGTCGATGGTGATGTGAGTGGGTGGGGTGGGAGCTGGAGTGGAATGGGGTGTGAGAGTAGGTGCGTCTGAGATGTGTGGGGTTTGTGAAGGTGGGGAAGATGGAATGGCTGGAGAAGCCTTCTTAGAGGAAGTAGGCGTGAGACGAATAGGTGGAAATGGGGTATTAGCTGATGTGCGTACCTTTTTTGTTGTGCGGGCATACCCTTGCTGATCGATGGGAAGAGCATCGAGCACCTCCCTGGAATCCTTTTGTATCTTCACTCTTCGTTTCTTTTGAGGATGCGCTGTACTAGGTTGGTTAGATGATGCAGGGCGCGACACATCTCTCGACTGTAGGGCTGAAAAGTACCTAGAGATGTAGAGCATAATGTGACCTACTACCACTTTGAAGGTAAGAGCCTTCTTGCCTACCTGCTTCCCATAGCGTTTCTTTCTTTCAGCGAGCGTTTGCAGAAGAGTTTTATGATATGTATAGGGTTTTGCATTGACGAAGCAGAGAAGTGGTTCACATATCTTGATATCCGTGAAGTGTAAATTATCTTTGAGGAGGAAGAATGCCTTGAATAAGAGTAGCCTCTTCATCATGATTTGATTACAATTGGCAGTTGCTGCACCATGCCTGTAAGATATCGGGGACCGACAATTCAGCATAACTACGTGTTTTCTTCGTTTGGAATCCTTTGGCTTCCCAGCATAATTGCTAATTTTTCTTTAGTGACCCTACCTCTAGAAAGGGATGGAAATGATTTGAAGAGGTTTAGAATCTCCATACGGCAATTTTGGGGGTCACTGAGGGATGGAAGCGTGGCTTTTGCTATCGTGAGAAGCCCATATTGCCCAATTCCTCTAAAGTGAAGGAGTTTTGGAGCTTACCGAAAATGCTTAAATCTAACTTCAGTTGTTGTGGCTACATTGGCAACATTTGCTGATGGGATCCCAGTGTCCTTGATCTGAGTGATTGCAGAATTAGAGACTTGGATAGCAGTGAATTGGAGTCTAGATCGAAGAGGCCTCTGGTTCAGCTCCTCTGATTCAGGCTTAGCACAAGGTTCACGCTCAGCACACCTCACACTCAACACAACATCAAGATCGAAGAGACCGGTAGGATTGATTCTCTGGCTTTCGCTTAGCAGAACAAGGGTTTGAAGAGGTTACCTGGAATGTTCCTTTGGTTCACGTTCGGCACAACATCTCGATCGATGAGGTTACGTGGATTGCTCCTTTGGTTTACACTCAGTAGTTATAGGCCATAGGCTAGAATTCGAAGCTCAACAGTTATAAGCCATAGGCCAGAATTCGAAGATCAGTTGGTTGACGATGAGGCTCGGGTGACTTCAGGTAAGAATCGCCTAATGTAGGAGATGATGCTCAAGTCAATGGAGGAAGCGTTCACGATGAGGCTCGGGTGACTCCAGGTAAGGGTCGGCTACATTGCTAGATGTACTATAGAAGAGGTCGGGCATAGGAGAGTGGTTGCTATATCTAGGCCTGATAGAGGATTGGGATTGTCATCGCCATGAAGGGAGGTCGCCTTTGCATGAGGGAGAGGGAGGAGGGGAGAGGGAGGCCGTCTTAGTATGAGGAAGAGTAATGGGGTAAGGATAATTGAGGTGCGGTCGCCTATATTTGGGAGAGGGCGGGGTGGGAGGCCAATGGGGGGAAGGATAATGGGAGGGGAGGTCGCCTTGGCATTAGGAAGAGGGATGGTAGAGGTAGGAGTGGAGAGGAAAGTCTTCTAGGATGAGGGAGAGGGAGGGGAGAGGTAGTTCATTTAAAGATGAGAGGGAGGGGAGAGGTAGTTTACTTTAAGATGAAGGGAAGTGGGGGAAGGTGGGGGGTCACCCTTGGAGAGGAAAGGTGGAGTGGTGGCATGGGAGGAAGGAGTAGGGGAGAGGAGGTTGCCTTGTCAACATTGGAGGAGAAGGAAGGTTGCCTTCTCAATATTGGAGGAGAGGTCGCCCTTGGAGAGGAAGGGTGGAGGAGAGTTCGTCCTTGGAGAGGAAGGGTGGAGGAGAGGTTGCCCTTGGAGAGGTAGGGAGGACTGGAGGGGAGGTCGCCCTTGGTCAGAGGGAGGCTAGAGGGAGGGAGAGGGAGGCTAGAGGGAGGAGGGGAGGTCACCCCTTGTATGAGAGTGAGGGAGGGGAGGTCGAACAAAAAGGCTAGAGGGAGGGCGAGAGAGGCTAGAGGAGGAAGGAGGGGAGGTTGCCCCTTGTATGAGAGAGAGGGAGGGGAGGTCGCCTTTGTTCAGAGGGAGGGGAGGTCGCCTTTGTTCAGAGGGAGGCTAGAGGGAGGGCGAGGGAGGCTAGAGGGACGGCGAGGGAAGCTAGAGGGAGGAGCGGAGGTCGCCCCTTGTATGAGAGAGAGAGAGGGAAGGTGGCCGGGGGGTATGAGGGGAGTGATGTTGTGCCATTGCATATGAAGGAGAATCTTTATGTGATAATAGGTAGAAAAAGTGAGTAGGCATTATGCCTTAGCACGAGGGAGATGGAGTGGAGGTCGCCCTTGTCGGTGAGAGGCTAGAGGGAGGGAGAGGGAGGCTAGATTGAGGAGGGGAGGTCGCCCTTTGTATGAGAGAGAGGGAGGGGAGGTCGCCTTTGTTCAGAGGGAGGGTGAGGGAGGTTAGAGGGAGGAGGGGAGGTCGCCCCTTGTATGAGGGAGAGGGAGGGGAGGTGGCCTGGGGGTATGAGGGGAGTGGTGTTGTGCCATTCGAGCAAGAAATTGCATAGAGAAGTGAGTAGCATAATGCCTATGTGATAATTGGTAGGAGCAGAAAATGGTAGTGGTGGTATTAGTTCTGGTAGTCGGGGGTGGAAAAGGGAAGGGAAGGAGATGGATGTGGAAACGAGAAGGAGATAGATGAAAAACAAACCGAACGAATCTACATCATTTCACTGGCTAATAAAAAATGCTATAATCTAATAGGAAAAGGCATAAGCTGTATATACATTATGTACAAGGTTTTCTGATCTCCTATCATTCCACATAGGGTTTTAGCTTGGATTCGTTGACTAAGGGCAGTGTCGTGCCAGTCAATGTGGAGATTTGTACTGCACCTTTTGGAAGTATTTGTATGACCCTAAAAGGTCCGTTTCATCTTGGCATCAATTTCTTCCTGGCTTTCTTCTCAAAGAGCCACGGGTGGTACAACAAAACTAAGCTTCCTTCCTTGATCTTTGATTTCCAAAGGTTTGCGTCATAATTCTGTTTCCTTTTTTCTTGGACTTCGACAAGATTCTCATTGCCTATCTTTCTCTGTTCTTCAAGAAGTTGTAGCCTCACAATGTTGGCTGAGAGTGCGCCAGTAAACCCATGAATTCGATTTGTTCCAACGAGGCTGGAGCCATGCAAGAACTCAAAAGGAGCAATTGCTTGTATCCCATAGGCTAGCTCGAATGGGGTATGTCTTGTAGTGGCCTTGAATGAAGTTCTGTAGGCCCACAATGTACCAAGATATGCCTGTCCCCATGTATGAGGAAACTTTAAGCATGTTTTTCTTAGTAGGAGCATGAGAAAATTATTTGTGCTCTTTGCCTGACCATTCGTCCTTGGGTAGTATGCATAGGACTTCTTATGGAATATTTGATATTTTTCAAAAATTAAAGTCAATACCTTGTTGCAAAAATGGGATCCTTGATTTGTTGTTACCTCTATTGGGTATCCATATTTGCAGAAGATGTAATCATACAAGAAGGAGGCTACCGTTTCAGTAGTACACTCCTTACTGTCTATTACTTCAGCCCACTAAGTGGCATAATCCGTCGCCACCAGAAGATATTTTGCGCCTGAATCTTGTGCTACAAAATTGGGCCGACAAATTCTATTCCCCAATGCTCAAAGGGTTGTCAAGCTATGGAGATATTAAGTGGTTCGTTCCTTTGTCGTGTTGGTTTGGGGGCACATCGTTGACAAACATCACATGCCTTTGCAAATTTAGTGGCATCTCTAAAGAGATAAGGCCACCATAGGCCACTTTGGAGTATCCTCAGTGGGGTGAGATGTCCAGGAAAATTACCACTAGACTTGCCCTCATGTGCCAATTGAAGAACAGTTTCATGCGGTTGAAGACACTTTCTGTACATCCCATCAGGGCCAACCTTATAGAGGGTGTCTTTTGCCATTATGAAATTCTTACTTTTCAAGAGGAGTCTGCGCGTGTCTAATGGAGTTGACCCAGGACGGAATTTACCCCTTCCTAGGAGTAGAGTCAAATCATCATACCATATAGGTACTACATTTACCTTGTATATTTGGCTGTCTGGGAAATCATCTTCTACTCCCTTTGTTGCTTGAGTCGGGTGTCTGATGCGAGAAAGGTGGTTCGCAATGACATGTTGCCTACCACTTCTCTGTACAATTTCAAAATCGAATTCTTGAAAGAGAAGTAACCATCTCCATACTCTTCCTGCGACTTGTGGTTTATTCAATAAATACTTTAAGGCTTGATGATCAATAATCACTGTGAATGTAGTGCCTTATAAATAGTGCCTAAATTTCTTGAGGGCAAATACAATAGCCAATGCTTCCCTTTCTGTAGTGCTATAGTTCTTCTTGGCTTTTGAGAGGAGCCTACTCGCGTAATGAATGGGTTGGTCTAATTTGTGTGTTTCGATTGGTTGAGTCAGTATGGCTCCTACTGCATACAAGCTTGCATCTACATGCATGTGAAATGTCTTAGACCAATATGGTGAGATAAGTATAGGTGCAGATGCCAACCTTTGTTTTAGATAAGTGAATGCAGATTCTTCTTCTTCAAACCATTGAAAGGGAAAACTTTTATTGCTAAGTCGTGAAAGTAGTCGTGTTGCCTCTCCATACATGCGTATGAACTTCCGGTGATATCCGGTGTTCCCCAAGAAGCTCTGGACCTCTTTAGCATTGATAGGTCTTTGTAGCCTAAGAATTGATATTACCTTATCTGGATCTGGAGTCTTTCCTTTAGCAGAGACCACATGTCCTAACAAGGTGCCTTGGGTTACCAGAAAATGACATTTGTTAGGGTTAAGTTTCAAACCTGTCTCTCCTGCAACGCTGGAATACTTGTTCTAATTGCTTCAAATGTTCTAGTACATTTTCTACTGCAGTGGTGCAGGCTTCTCCAGAGAAGGCTGAAAAGTCATCCATGAAAATTCTTAAGAATTTTAGGAGCAACTTGTTGAAGATAAGATATATTGTCCTATTGAAAGTGGCTGGTGCATTCCTAAGGCCGAAAGCCATTTTGGTGTAGATATAAGTTCCCCAAGGGGTTACAAAGGCTGTTTTTGGTTGATCTTCAGGATGGATTTGCAGTTGGTTGTATCCATTGAAACCATCCATGAAACTTATACAACACATGTCCTTCCACATCTTCTATCACTTGTTCAGAAAAGGGGGTGGGAAACACATCAAGGATGGTTACCTTGTTTAATGCTCGGAAATCCACACAAACCCTGATTTTATTAGGTTGCTTCTTAGGTGCGATAACCATGGAAGACAACCATTCTGAATGTTCTATTGGAATTATGATACCTGCTTCCTCCATTTTCTAGATTTCCTTCTTGACCGCATCTGCATATTTTGGATTTAGCCTATACATTTTCCCTCTAACTGGTCGAGCTTCTACCACTAGAGGAATAGTGTGTATTCCCAGCTCTTTTGGTATTCCTGTCAAATCTTTGTAACTCCATGCAAATACGTCTTTAAAATTATTCATGAATGTTATTACCTTCGTGAGAAGAAGAGGGTGGTCCCACAACCAACTTGTCAGTAGAAGATTTTGTGGATTTTCTTCTCCTCCTAAGTTGACTTCCTTAACTGGCTCCGGAGTTGCCTCTTCCTCGTCCTTAAACAACATCTCCTTGGTGAATCCTTGATGGTGATTTCCTGGGTCTTTTCCTGCGTCCATCCCTCTGGGACTTCCACCAATTTGAATATGCTTTCTACTAGTTCTTCTTCTGTTTGGCTTTCTTCAGCTCCTTTCAAAACTTTACCTCTTCTGGAACCTCCTAATACGACAGACTCCACTGTAGGTTCTTCTTCTTCTTTCTCCTTGATTGCTATTGTAAAGAATGAAACATTACTAGTCTCCTCAATCCAATCCATGATGTCTCCTAGATCTTCATTAGATAATTCTTCTCCTATATCAACTTCTTCCTTAATGTCAGGTGATTTTGTTTTAGTTGGCTCTATGTGAGGTTTCCCGGATGCCCATTGGGCCGCCCAACCAATTGTAGGGGTAGCCCAAGATGGAGGATAAGCTGCCCATTCAGGTGCCCAGTGTGGAGGCCCTTGAGCAGAGAATGGAGCCCAAGCCTCTGGAGTGGCCCAGCTACTTGGAGGCGGAGTTGCCAAGCTGGGACTAGGAGGTGGAGGAGGCGCCCAATTGGGACTAGGAGGTGGAGTCTCCCTATCTCTGCCACTTGGAGATGAGTGCGCCCAACTTGAACTAGGAGGTGTAGATGCCCAACTTTAATTAGGAGGTGAAGACGCCCAGGGAGGTGAAGGCCCCCTTTCTTGTCCTTATATTTCCACATTTTCCAGAACCCATGGTGGAGGAGGTGTGGCCCAAATGCTTGCTCCTTCTTGTCCAGTTTGCTCTTCATCTTCTCCATTGTTATCTTTTTTGCTTTCCTCTGTAGTTTGCTCTGGATGGAGAACAACTTGAGAAGTACCTAGGGCTTCGTCCGTTCCTCTTTCCATCTGAAGTTGTCTCATCACCTTATCTGGTCCGGCCACCCATAAGGTGTCACCACCCTAGTCATATACCGCTTTACTATGGCGTAGCCATGGCCCTCCGATCAAGAGGGGAAATCCTCCCTTCACCTTTGGGAAATCCGCCCTTAACCTTTGGGAATGTTATTACGACAAAATCCAACACAAATTTTAGCTTATGGATGACCACTTCAACCTTTTCCACTTATGCCGAATGGGCTTACCTTGCTTTGGTCTGCCAATGATACTGTAAAATGAGCAGCCTTAGTTGGTTTTAAATTTAGCAACGTCATTGTGTACTCATGCATCAGATTAATACCGGATCCCCCATCAACTATTACTCGTACCAAGGGAGTTCCCTTGATACTTACAATTAATCTAGGGCTCCTGTAATCAGTAAGAGGTGCCATCTTAGATGGCTCCGAGCTATAAGTTGAAGGTATAGGTATTTGTTGAGAAATTAGAGAAGTGAAGCCTTGCCCACCACTTAATATGGTGTGAGGGTCTAACCCATTTATGGCAGCCATTACTTCTCCTCTCAATCCAGGAGTCATAGCTAACAAGTTATATAAAAATACCTGTTGATAGGTGTTTTGCAAGACTTGAACTGCAGTGAGAAAACCTTCTTGATTGTTCCTTGAAGTAGCTCCATTCTGAAAGTGCATTAGGTCCTCCTTAGATACTGCATAAGCTTTGTCGATAACGTGTTCAAGAGTATCTTCATTTCTTCCTACTCTTCCCAGTGAGATTTTCTCCTTGTCTTGGTTGTGTTTGGCTTCCTGAGAAGGTTCATGCTCCATGGTCTTTTTTCCCTTGTCCTTTGTTGAACAAGCTAGATCTGTTGCTTCCTTGGCAACACCCTTCAAAGCTGCCTTCTGCTTTTGTGCCCTAGTCATTACTCCGGGAAGTTCCTCAAGCTGGACTACTCAGGCACTTGGAGAGTCTACATTGCCCTCATTATTAGTTACTGTGATCATATGTAGGGGGCAAGAGTTACCTTGTGTGCTTGTGGATGGCATTGACTTGGGAAGTCCTTCGTGTAATGGTCCCTTGTTTCAGGACAGTTTTTGCATGGTGGGGCATCCTCGGAAAGGGAACATTTACTTTGGAAATGTCCATACTCCCCACATCTGTAACACATTATAGGCCTAGGTGGTCGGTTCTGACGAGGCTTACCCTTCTTGCCGTTGATGTCCTTGATTGGTCTAAAAAGTTGTTACACAAAGGGGTTGTAGTGGATGGTTGTTGGGGTAAAGGCCCTAAATGACCCCTCATAGTTGTACACTTGTGTATAGGCCTTTAAAAGGCTGATTATAGTCATTATAAGTCATTTTTATTCTTTTGGCCAAGTTCAGTGTGAACTTGGCCAGGTCCTATAAATAATAACCTAAACTAAAGTTAGGGTTCACTTCTCTTTTTGGAGAACCCACCAAAACAGCTGCGTCTCTCTTCTTTCGATCTCTCTCTCTCTCTCTCAGCTGCTGGACACTCACCTTCCTTGCTGCTCAGTCAAGAGGTGCTCCATTTGAGCTTCTCCATCTGCTTAATACTCTCTTTTGCTCCAACAACTGGTATTAGAGCTCCGTTGAGGCATTAGAGCAGCTTCGTTTCAGTTTTCAGCAGGGTTTTCTTCAGATTTTGCAAGATCTTCGCGTTTCATTGCGAAGAAGGTGCCCTAAACAGCGACATCAGCATTTCTGGAGTGTTCTACTTCAGTTTTTGCAGGTTTTTCTGAGTTTTGTCACGAAGAAAAGGGTTAAAAGTGCAGCACCACACCTTTGGAGCAGCATAAACTTCTTTTCACGTGATATTCTTGGATTTCATTGCGAAGAAACTGATCCTCTTTGTCTTATTGCTCAAAACAGGCTATCTCCAGGTGTTTTACAGGCGTACACAAGTGTTCCACAGTCCAAAACAGCAATATACAGGTTTAACATTTCATGTATTGAAGTGTGGCATGAGAAATTTGCTTATGTACAGCAAATTGTGGGATTTTCTCTGAATTTTTCAAAATTCTGAAGAGAAAATTTGGGGCTTTTGCTCCCTTTTACTCCTAAAGGCTTCCGTATAGCCTTATGTATACGCTTTGAGGTCAAGAAAAGTCAAATTTGCTGATTTGAAGCATAAATTGACTTGCTGGAATTTTTTGCAGGTAATTTCAGAAAATTACAGATTTTAATCTTGTGGTCCAACTGGTCTGTTTTTGCTCCATTTTGCTCCCACAACAGTTTGAAGCCATTGTGCATCATTTTTTTTTAGAAGTGATACTCTGATTTGGTGCGTTTTTGGCCAAATTTCAGCATATTAACTTCTTCATCGTGCAATCATGGCGTCATCCTCCTCAGATGTGAAGAATCTATTTGAGATTCGACGTTTTGAGGGAACATGTTTCGATTTGTGGAAGGAGAGAATGCAAGGTATTCTCTTTTTGAAGGATTGTGATAGGGCATTGGAAGCGGAAAACCAAAAGATATGTCACAGGAAGCTTTGCTAATCTTGAACAAGAAAGCTGTTACGTATATCAAGATGGCCGTCTCTGATGAGATCTTGGTAGATCTCAAAGGGCTGACCTCTGCTTCAGAAATATGGGCAAAGCTGAAAGCAACTTATGAGAACACTACGCCTGTGAACCAAGTGCATTTGATGCAGAAGCTTGTTGGCATGCAACTTGATGAGTCCAAGAGTGCGGCTGAACACTTATCCCTCTTTACAGGTACTTTGTCACAATTGCTGGACTCAAGTATGGCTGCTTTTGATGACAAACTTAAAGCCATCTTCTTGCTTATGACACTTCCTGACTCTTGGGAGACACTGGTAGTCTCATTGTCCAATAACCCCAACATGACCTTTGATGGTGTTAGGGGTTCTATACTTAATGAAGAGATCAGGAGAAAAGCAAGTGGTGAAGGTGGCAGCTCAACTAACATGGTTAGAGGCAGGACAGATAAGAGGAGTAATAATGCACAAAGGAACAAGAGTAAGAGCAGGGAAAGAGGTAATGGAAGCAAAGGTAAAAGCAATGATGTGACTTGCTATCAGTGTGGCAGGAAAGGCCACAAGAAACTTGATTGCCGCTATTACAAGGCACAGCTTGAAAGAAATAGGAATGCTGGAGATAAAAAGAAGGGCAAGAAAGAAGACAAGACTGATGCACAGGACAACAAAAAGGACAAAGAGAAGGCCAATGTGGTCTCTAATGTAGTCATAGAGGAGCTGTCAGATGTTGAGGATATTTTGTGCACTACTTTATCAGCTCATGATACTTATGCATATGATTTCTCTTTGAATGTTCATACACAGGACATGTCGATCACCAAGAGTGATCTTATCGATGCTTTGCTGACTGTTAATGATGCATTGGCCCATACATGGATAGTTGACTCTGGTGCTTCTTTTCATGTGACTCCTATCAAGGAGTGCTTTTCTACTTTTACTGCATGCAGCCATGGCCATGTATACCTTGGAAACAATAATGCTTGTTCCATTGAGGGTATTGGCACAATGCATTTCTCTACAAATAGCACTAATGAGCTAGTTTTGCATGATGTGCATTATGTACCAGGGATCAAGAAAAGCTTACTCTCTGTGGGTCAAATGGATATGCATGGTTATAGCATTCTCTTTGAGAGAGGATCATGGAAAATGACAAAGGGATAAAGGCTGATTGCGAAAGGCATAAAGAAGGGAACTCTCTATTGCTTGCATGGGAAAGCCTTATCAGGCAAGTTCATTGCTTTGGGTGAAGTTCACTCCCATATGGAGTTGTGGCATAAGAGACTTGGCCATATGAGCCAAAAGGGTCTCACTAGGCTTTGTAACTTAAAGAAGCTTGATGCTAAAGGCACAAAGCTTGATTTTTGTAATGAATGTCAATATGGAAAGCAAGTGAAACGTTCCTTTTATTCTGGTGTGTCTCGTAAGTCTTGTGTACTTGATCTTGTTCATTCTGATGTATGTAGCATGCCCACCAAATCTATGGGGGGTGCTTTGTATTTCATCTCTTTTGTTGATGATTTTTCTAGAAAAATTTGGGTTCAATTGCTTAAATCTAAGGATGAAGCATTTGCTGCGTTTAAGCGCTTTCATGCATTTGTGACCACCCAAACAGGTAGAAAGCTGAAATGCTTGCGTACGGACAATGGTGGTGAGTATACAAGTGCTGAATTTCAGGAAATTTTGTGAAAATTTGGGCATTAAGAGGGAGATTACTGTTCCATACAGCCCCTCTTCTAATGGTGTGGCTGAACGCTATAATAGGACACTTTGTGAGAGGGTGAGATGCATGCTGTCCACAGCTAATCTCCCTCATGGATTTTGGGGAGAGGCACTCAAAACTGCAGTACATATTTGCAATAGATCCCCTCACATGTCCTTGAAAGGTGACATCCCTGAAGAGGTTTGGTCTGGCAAACCTGTTTCATATGATCACTTACGTGTCTTTGGCTGCGAGGCTTTTGTGCACATAAGGCCGGAGCTGAGAAACAAACTTGATGCTAAGTCCATAAAAGGTCTCTTCATGGGATATGGTGAAGAAGGTGAAATGGGCTACAGAATTTGGATACCTCAGCTCAAGAAAGTTGTACGCAGCCGGGATGTTGTTTTTAATGAGGCAAGGTTGCTTCAAAATAATTGTGCTTCAAAGGATGACCATAAAAGGGTCAGATTTCAGCATGAGCAGCCACCTATTAGGCCTGATTTTGATCCTCAGGATGCACCACAAAGGACTGAAAATATTGATGATCCAGTGGTTTTTGAGCCAGATGATGCTGGACAGCAAAATGACGCTCCTGATGGGCATATGCAGCCACCTATTCATGCTGAAAATAGGGCTGGAAATGATATGCAGCAGCCCATTAACAATGGACATGTTGATATACCTCCTGATTAAAGATGACTGTCCCAAGGATGATGATGCAGCCAACTACATGAAGAGTGTTCCATATGCATCAGACTGTGGTTCACTTATGTATGCTATGCTTGCCACTCGGCCAGACATTGCTCATGCAGTGGGAGTTGTTAGCTGGTTTATGGCTAATCCTGGCAAAGCTCATTGGGAGGTACTTGAAAGAGACCAAGAATAAATGTATTTGCTATGGCAAAGATCCATTGGAGCTGAAAGGCGTTTGTGACTCTGACATGGCTGGTGATGTGGATACTCGTAAATCCACAAGTGGATATATATTTACTCTTGCAGGAGGTGCTATTTCATGGTGTTCTAGGTTGCAAAAGATTGTTGCTCTGTCAACTACGGAGGCTGAATATATTTCAGCCACTGAGGCTTCCAAGGAAGCCATTTGGCTGACACGTTTATGCTGCGAGTTTGGTTTGCCCAGCAAGGCACCTATGCTTGGATGTGACAGCCAAAGTGCTATATGTTTAGCAAAGAATGCCATGTTCCATGCACGTACAAAGCACATTGATGTGCAGTATCACTTCATACGAGAAGTGCTTGAGGATGGCCTTATGACATTGGTTAAGGTCCATACGTCACAGAATCCTGCAGATGTTCTTACTAAGTGCTTGTCCAAAGCACAACATCAGCTATGTATACAGATGGTGGGAGTCACATAGCTTAAAGGAGTCATTTATGCCTTTAAGTGGGAGGTTGTTGGGGTAAAGGCCCTAAATGACCCCTCATAGTTGTACACTTGTGTATAGGCCTTTAAAAGGCTGATTATAGTCATTATAAGTCAGTTTTATTCTTTTGGCCAAGTTCAGTGTGAACTTGGCCAGGTCCTATAAATAATAACCTAAACTAAAGTTAGGGTTCACTTCTCTTTTTGGAGAACCCACCAAAACAGCTGCGTCTCTCTTCTTTCGATCTCTCTCTCTCTCACCTGCGTCTCTCCATTTGAGCTTCTCCATCTGCTGAATACTCCCTTTTGCTCCAACAAGGGTGGTTGCCCTAACAAGGAGGATTGAGCCACCCCTACCCATTGAGCTTCTGGTGATTGTCTTGGCATCATATTCTAGTTCCCAAGACCCTTCAAAAAATAACAATCCTTGGCCTCATGGCCACCCTTTCCACAAAATTAGCATGTTAGCCTCCTTGGACAGTCTTGTGCTGTGTGTCCTTGAGTACTACAGAGAGAACACCATAGTCTAGTTCTTACAAGCTCTCTGGGCTTCTGTTGTGTGGATTTCGGCAAGGCTTTCTCCACCCACTTCTTAACAAGGAAATCCCCGGGTGGTTCTGACAATCTTGCCACGAGTGACATTGCCTGTGTCATAAGTTCTGAAAATGATTCTCCCATATGCAAAATTAGATTCTCAAGTTTATCTAATGTTCTTTCTGTAGAGTTACCTGGCCGAAATGCCTCCGTGAATTCAATCCTCAATGCTTCCCATGTTTGGAAATGATTTTCCGTGTACTGGCTGAACCATTTGTCGGCCAATCCTTCAAGTGTTGATGGAAAGAGATCAAGGAAGGCGTCCTATCATTGCCGTAAGCCCGTGCTCTTACAAATTGAAAGAAATCTTCGTACATGATCTTGAGGATCTTCATTAGCACCGCCATGAAATGCAGAAAATCTAATATTTATCCTTGGCAGAAGAGCGGAAAGTTCCTCTGCCATAGCCTTATTAAGAAGAGTGTCTTGAGGTAAAGTCTTTTGAGTTTTAGCATTGTCCTCTAACCCTTCTATTCTAGAAGCTAGGCTTGAGGCGGATAGACTTCTTATGGGTGTTAGGTAAGGGTGTGACCTTCTTCTGTGATAGCTTTTGATTGGTGTCTTCGTAGGGCTTAACTGCTTCTCTTTGCTAGCTCTGGTGTGGGGCATGGACCATCTTGGGAACTATTTCCAAGAGAGGAAATAATGAGAGAGATTAGATGGGAGGAGGTGGCTCACCCTGATGGAGAAGCTTAATGGAAGAGGAAATCGCCCAAACGAAGAGGTCGCCCAAGGAGGAGTCGTCGCCCAAGAAGAGGTTGCTCAAGAGGAGGAGTTGCCCAAGAAGCCAAGAGAGGACAAGGAGGAGGAGTCGCCCAAGAAGCCAAGAGAGGAGATTGCTCAGGAGGAGAGGAGGAGGAGTAGGAGTCACCCTAAGGAGAAGAGGTGGCCCTGGGCACTCAAGCCCTAAGTGATTTCTCAAGGAAAAGGAAATCTCCAAAAGCCCTGTCCCATCGCGCGTGCCAAATTTTCACTTGTAGATGGTGAAATGAAGTGTGTGGGCGCAGGGAATGCAAAATGCACTACTCCTGGAGCACATGTAAGCACATGGGCACACTAAAGCACATTACCATAATAGACACTTATCACAAAGCCTCCTTATTACCACTACAAACTACACTTAAGAGTAAGGGTCACAACAACAGCAAGCATGCAGTAGAATAGGGCACAAGACAACACCAACTAGAACAACCAAATGTAACACAATTTGTACAAGCCATTAGCTAATCATACCACTTATCATACAAACGCAAAACAATGGAATAACCGAATTAAACCTCCAAGTATTCTCACATAAGTAGCATAAGCAAACAACATAAGCAGGTCTCTACAAGCTCTAAGCCTACACTCACTCTCCCCTATAGTCTCTTGTAGTGTGCACTATATGCTATATCCTTCTCTCTTGAGGTTTCCCCTTTTTATAGAAGAGAGGTGAGGAACCGGATCCCGGTACAATAGGAAAGTCTGTTACATGAGAGTAATGGGAAGTTAATGCACTAGGCGGTTTCAATTGTCAGCATGGCCGCTAGTACTAGACTTTGCGTGTAATGATGAGTGGTTGGGCCCACTTGGCCGCCTTGTCAGTTCTGCTTGTTGTCTTGATGAATCTAGGCATGCCGTCGCCCAACTCTACCATCTGGACATCTTGGTGCCCAACTCCAGTTTTTGGACGTCTTGGCGCCCAACTCCAGATTTTGGATGTCTTGGCGCCCAACTCCAGAGGTCTTTGCACCCAACTCCAACTTTTGGACGTCTTGGCGCCCAACTCTAGATTTTGGATGTCTCGGCGCCCAACTCCAGCATCTGGACGTCTTAGCGCCCAATTTGATATTTGGTCCCTTGGTGCCATCCTTTACTCTGTCCTTCAAAAAATTTATTCTACAACACCTTCCATATTTATATGCTTAATGAATAATGTTTTTCATGATTATTTGGATGATTTCATTTTAGTATTTCTTGATGATATATTTGTATGCTCTAGAGATGATGAATATTTTCGTATCTCAAGAAAACTTTGCAAACACTTAGAAAACATAAATTGTATGGAAAAAGGACTAAATGTTTCTTTGCCAAGGACGAACTTGTATATTTAGGAAGAGTCATATCTAAAGAAGGGATTCATATAGATCAGGATAGTTGATTGACCAGCAAGGTGGTTAGGTTCGTAAGGTTCATTACGAGTAAGGTATATGAACCGAACCTTACCTTCGGGATAAGGTTCGTAAGGTACGTTAGGGTTTATATATATATATATATATGTGTGTGTGTGTGTGTGTATGTGTGTGTATATATATATGTATGTATGTATGTGTGTGTATGTATCTGTATATGTGCACAATGCAATTTACACTATGTATGTATATACGTACATGCATATACATTGGCTGCAATGCACATTGCACTATGGGCTCTCAAATGGGGTTGCAAGATGGGCACTAACGGGATGTGCTTGGGAAAGCTCCGACTGAAGTGTAGTAGGATATGGTGCTTTAAACTTGCTCGGGAAAGTTCACATAAACTTGTAAACAAAGAGGATGCAAATGGGCACCAACTTCAAAATACCTGAAAAAGACTTTAAGAGTTCTAGGCATATACCTTAACGTACCATTACGTACTGAATGGTACCGTACCTTACGAACCTTAAAAATGATCCGGTTCGCGAATCGCTGCAACTGTGTTGGCCAGTTCCTAAAATTGTTACAGATGTTAGAAGCTTCTTAGGATTGGTGCAATATGAGAGAGCACATATTAAGGATTTCTCTAAGATAACTAATCCCCTCACATTGTTGAATAAAAAAAATGCAAGTCATTGAAAACTGTGTTTTAAAAATACTAGAAATGGGAAAAACAAAAAGTCATTGAAAGCTGTGTTTTAAAAATACCAGAAATGGGAAAAACTTTTGTGGTTACATGCAATGCAAGTGGCAATCAAATAGGATGTGTTCTTTCACAGGATGGTAGGGTAGTTGCATATGAATCCAAAAAATTAAGAAAACATGAACTTAATTATCTTACTCATGATTTATAAAAATTTATTGTGGTACACACTTAAACAGTGGAGGCATTAATTGTCAAGGGTTAAGTTTGAATTGAAACCAGATCATCAAAGTCTAAAGTACATTTTTACATAGCCATTATTCAACAGGAGGCAAAAGCATTGGAGTGAACTATTAAGTGAGTATGATTTTGACATTGAGTATTTGGATGGCAAGGAAAATAAGGTTGTTGAAGCATTGAGTGGAAAACCTTTATGGAATCTCATTTCTGTAATAGATTATGTCTTGCTTAATCAAATTGAAGAGAGCTACAACATGATTCTTTTTATGCATCTATTTTGTATTGTTTGCATGCAATTAAGGGATTGATGTATCATGACAAATTTCATTTACAAAATGGAGCTATATATTGTAATAGTCAATTATGCATTTCTTCTGAAGCTCCATTAAAAAATGTTACATGATTGTCATGATGCACCTTTTTTGCACATCTGGGTTATACCATAACCTATGTTAAGACAAAACATTCTTATTTTTAGCCATGTATGAAGCGGAATATTATAAGATATGTTAGTAAATGTTTAAAGTGTCAATAGGTGAAATCTGAGTTTAAAAGGATGCATGGAATGCTCCAATTTGTAGATATTCCAAACCAAAAGTGGGAATCTATTTCGAGGGACTTCATCACTAAATTGCCAATGATCAAAAGTAAAACATGACACTATATTTATGGTAGTTATCGACTTACCAAAATGGCATATTTCTTTCCTATGGAAAAGATTGACATTGCCTTGAAGGTTGCAAAATTGTTTGTAAAAGAAATTATTAGATTGCATGGGAAGCCTAAAAACATAATTTCTGATAGAGACTTTAGGTTCACATCAAACTTATGAAAAGAAACCTTTGAAGCAATCGATACTCAACTTCATATGAGTACAACTATCTGTCCACAATGCAGAAACCGAGAAGGTTAATCGAGTACTTGAAGATATGTTGCGTATGTATGTGAATGAAAAGCAAGATAATTGGACCGAATATTGCCCTTGGTTGAGTTTGCATACAATAGCGTATGGCATGCGTTTGTAAAAAATAACTTTTTTAAGGCTATGTATGGTTATAATGTTTGACTCCACCTTCCTTATCATTTTTTTTTTAATAACATAAAGTAGAAATATCTAAAGAGATGCTTGAGAAGATGGATGAAGAACCTGGAAAAATTAAAACAACACATAAAAGAAGCTGAGAAAGGCCAAATTAATTTTTATGATTTGAAGAAAAGACCACTTGAATTTCAAAAAGATGATATGGTATTTCTTAAGGTCAATCCTCAATGAAACAACTTGTCATTAGGGAAGGATCATAGACTTTCTCCACGATATGCAAGGCCTTTTGAAGTTTTGAAAAAGATTGGATCTCTTTCTTATTTCTTGGAATTGCCTCAACATTTGATTGTGCATCCTATACTTCATGTTACCTTACTTAAAAGATATGTACCTAATGCTATTCATATCTTGTAGGATACCTACAAGCTAAAAGATGATGGCTCTTTTGAGCTTCAATATGAAATAATATTAGATAGGAGGAAAAGATTACTTAGAATTAATCTATTGTAGACATTTTGGTAAAGTGGCACACATATCGAGTTAAAGATTTGACATGGGTAAATCTAGACTTTCGACATTCGGTATGGTATGAGGTACCGTATGCTTACCGTACCAAATGTATCCTATCACCTTGGCACTTGGAGTCATGGAGATTAGCTAGAGGTTGAAGTTCGAAGGGGAATGTTGGAAGTTCAAGCATCAACCTTCACAAATTAAATGGATATTTTGGATCAATGAGAAGCCAACCTTTTGGTACGAGTTCTAGCAACTGACCTTCCCCCAATTGCTCATTCACTTTAGTTAGAGTTGAACTATTTTGTAGTGGAGATTTGATTTCTTCTACTAGTCACGAAGTATAGCACTTTTTGATGCATGTTTGCAAGTCATGGAAAGTGATCCACATGAATCTTCTTTATAGAGCACTTAATTTAGTATGCTCTCCTACTCTATGCAATAGGCCCTTACGTAAGTAAGCCCCTTGCTTGCTTATACTAAGTTTAATGAATGATTGTCATTGTCTGCAAACATATAGTGCCTTGGCATTGCTGGTGTAGTTTGTCAGGCTTGTTTCTTTATAAGCAAACAACGATTTTATGTAATCGTTAGCTTGTGGAGAACTCTATTAATCTATATTTTACTTGCAAAGTCTCATTATCTGAATTGTGAACTTAGAGAATTATATGCAATAATGGAATTGTGTCTACAAACATTGTGACTTTGGGGGGTCCATTAGCTTCATTGTTGTCTAGGAAGTTTTGTCTTCTCCCATTAGTTTTGTCATGTTTGTCTCCTTCAAGGGAGAGCTTGTAATTCTGATATCATATTTCATACTTATATTCTTGGGTTGTTGGACATTTTACAATCTGTCTAGTGTTGTTATATGTACCTATGGACTTGGGTTGTGAGATCTTTTGAATCTTGTCCACCTTTGTTATCCATACTTGTTAGTCCCGGGTTGTGGTACTTCTAGTATTGATTAGGTTTTATTGTATTTTATCTCCTTGTGCGAATCATCTTGTAATATGAATCTATTGTTGTAATCGTGTATCTAATCTAGTTTTAGTGGGTGGAGTCAAGTCCCTTGATATGTTGGTAAGGTCACCTTCTTGCCATATTAGATAACATGGAGCACACTAGAGCTATTTGGTGCACAATGTTTGGTGTAAGGTGAGAGTATTGAACCTTACCTTCGAGGCTACGTGCATAACATGCGTTCAATTATAAATCAATGAATAAACTAATATATTTTGATAACTAGCCTATATATCTATGTGCATTATGTGCTAATTTTGGAAGGAAAATTAAATGTATTCAGCTCCACATAGATGAATGATGGAGAAATTACAATTTATAGATTCGAGAGTCAATGTTTGTTCATAGTACCTTATACGTACACATTATGGTCGGTCTTAACAATACACAATGCATATAAGAATTCAGAATTGCAAGGTAGGATAAACATAGGCTCAAAAGTCAACACTCAACACTCAAAATATGGTACTCTTATATGAACCTATCACTTTTGACCTTGCGAATTTGCAACCTTGAACCCTTGGGTACAAAGGGCATGGTCAAAGCTTGAGGAGGAGGCAATCTCAAGGGGGAAGTGCTTCAAGGGTATAACATCAAAGCTTCACCAGTGACTTGGGTTTAAGGGTACATAGTGAAGCTCTTATGCACATAAGACACGATATGTGAGTAGGCCAATGAATCCTTTCTTTTAGATGCAATTCTCTAAAATATCTACCCAATTTTGTGACAAGACACCAAATTTTAAGATGCATATGGATGGAAACCACATACAATGCATTCTCCAAGAGGTAAAATGCCACACTAAATCAACCATGAAGCACACATTGGAAACAATCGTGATTTCATTGTAGAAGTGATAACAAGAAGTTTGGGATTTGACTCAATGGTAGGCACAATATGAGATGGAACATCCTATGCATCTAGGCCTAGTAATTCATGAGATGCAATAATGAATTAGGAACCTACAAGGCAACTAAGCAAGTAGCCAACTAATTCAATAACCTAGTTAGTCATGATGAAGGAACCCAAGATTTGCATGCTAGAGAAGTTGGATGGTGACCACAGGAGATTTCAAGGATTCTTGCATCAAGTAAAGCGTTATATGTCAGACATTGATCCGTGTGGATCAATGTCTGACCGATCCCTGTGGATCAAATGGACTAATCCTTGTGGATCAATGATCCCTGTGGATCAAATGGACTAATCCCTGTGGATCAATGTCTTACATTATATTTGCATGAAGCTTGACACACACTTAGATAATGCCCCAAAGGTCAATTTTATTGGAACTCTTCTTTGCGGTCAAAGTTTATCATGGGTTTGCCCCAATCTTAAAAAGAACATGTGGGTCCTTCATGCTTATGAAATTTTCTTTGGAAGCTTACCATCATAGATACCAAGAGCTACTTGAGTTAGAGAGGCTCAATGCCTTACTTCATTGCATCTTCATCTTATAGTATGAGATCCCATTTAGTCTTGTTCATCTTCATCAAGGGAGATCTTGTAATTATGATATTGTGTTTCATACCTAGGGTCTCTGGTTATGGGATCTCCTTCATCTCGTCTAGTCCTACTATCTATACCTATGGTCTCAGATTGTGGGATCCTCTATTATCTATATCTTGTCCATCTCTAAATTTTATACCTATTAGTTTCTAGTTGTGAGACCTCCTGTATAAGTTGGATATTCGTGTATTGTATTCCCGTGGGCGGGTTATTATATAATTATAATTCCATGTATTCTTGTATCTAATCTTGTATCTAGCCTAGTCTCAATTAGCAAAGCCCGGTGCTCTCATGATGCTTACTAATGCATTTGGAGATGCAAACATTGGTCGAGTAGTGGAAACAAAACATTAAGAATTATGACAAGGTAACTCCATTCCTTCATGCATTTATTTTAGGCATTCAATATGTAATCTCATATGGCATGAAGAGTACTTTGTAAGACAATTACGATAGGATTTGAGAGATGATCTTAAGGACTCTTTGCTTGCCCATGCCCCAGTTCAAAATGTTGAATGCATATGTCATCCAAGCTATTCAATAGGATATTAGCTCTTTGAAAGAAAACAAGAAAAGCAAGTAGAAGGAAGACGTCACTGTTAGAAAGAGACTTGAATGATGTGTGTGTGACTCTCCTCCCATCCATATATACCCTGTTGTACTCTAAAAATAGCAATGAGTTACTCAAAAAATAGCAATGATCTGGAATAATCTAGTGTAAACATGTGGCCATCATGCGACACTTATTCCCATTACTACCAAGTACTTCCCATTTCTACCAATGTACCTTAGGGTATCCCCCGAGCATGGAACCTTGGCTAGTTGGCCCTTGTCCCTCACACACATGAACTGATCCCTGTGGATCATATGGACTGATCCTTGTGGATCAATGATCTCTGCGGATCAAATGGATTGATCCCTGTGGATCAATGCCTGACACTCACTAATGGAAGCCCTTGAACTTCACTCACCAATGGAAGCCCTTGAACATCATCTTTTGTAAGAGATGTCCATTCATATTCATGTCTTTGCAATCTTTGGGATCAAACAAATAAAGTAGTCCAAGAGGAGTTTTGTGGCCGATAACCTTTGCACATTGGGTGCTCACATGATAGGTTATTGTGAGGAAAAGATGGTTGGAATATATTTTACCACACTAGATTACTTTTAAGATATAACGAGGTAGGTATGTGTTAGAATGAAGTTTGTGGAGCTAGACTTTTCTTGTGCCCATAAGTATTGTATCTTGACCATGGTAGTCTTTCAACATGATTATAGGATGTAACCTTTAGTAAGAGGTGTCTATCGAGATACATGTGGTTTTATGCCAATTTAGGCTAGGTGCAAGGTATGTGTATATGGTTGGAACTCTCAATAAAAGGTATCGATTTGGATGCATGTGCTGCCATGCCTATTGAGGTGGCTAAGCTACATATAGAGTGTTAGTCGAGGACAAGATAGATACACAAACACTAGAGAAGACAGACACTTACACAAGAACAATAAAGTACAAAAGATGTAGATCAAAATAATAAGACTTCAATTAGTGATATGTGTTACAAGATGATGAAGTAGTCCAAATACACAAGTAAAAACTCACAACCCATGTACTACTACTTCAAGAGCCTTGTTGTGGGAATAGAGGTAGGTGTGAAGAGGTTATCACTTCAAAATAGATGTTGTATCACCTTGAGATGTATCAAAATATACGTGCAATAACTTATAGATTGAAGATTGAAGGTGAAGGTAGAATACATAATATATCTTGCTCCAAGGTAAGGTCTTGAATCACTTGTCAAAAGTGTAGAGCCCTCCTCTCCAAGAGAGTTAAGAAGAAAAGCTCTCTTGTTGTGATGTGATGGTTATGACCTAAGCCTTGTCTTTATATAGCCATAACAATTGCCATCATCTTTTGATAAAAGCTTGGTAGAGAGATTTCTCAAAAGTATAAAAATTGCTATCGTTATAATAATGGTTTGATGATGTGGCTTTATTTAGGTGATGTGGCAATCTTTTAGGATGATGAGTTGGCAATTTCTTTCATAAGCTTTGTGGGAATGACAAGTGGCAAGCTATGTTGAGTTTGATCAGCTTGACTTTGGCTTTGGCTGAAATTAGGGTTTTTGTGCAAAATTAGGGTTCGGGTTGGGGTTCTATTTGGGGTTGATTGGTGGCATGTAGGGTATCAATGTATACCTCTTAGAGAGTACTATAACAATATGTGGTTAAATCCAAAAACCCTTAAATTTGAATTTTGGCCTAATTTTGACCTAATTTTGACTATGTGCTAATATGTCCTAAAGAACAAATTACAATAGGATATGTATAGTGAATGATGTCCAGAGACCTAAGTATGTACAATTGGAATTTATAACTCTTAATTCCCTACAATTTCCCCCCTAAACTCTAAATGTTTGGGGCTTGGAAGTAGGATATAGTTGAAGAATGATATCGGACATCTTTCCAATCTCCTTTCCCAGCGAACCTATGAAGGATGGATGTCTCAATAGGTAAATAATTCAGAGTATGTTCAGTAGAATTCTTGTTTTGAGATCCAAAGTTTCAAGGATATCTTCAAAATAATTTAAATGCTCCATAGGTTTTGGGATATGTGAAGTAAATGTTATCTTCTAAAATACATCTAAATAAATTTTGTTTTTGAAGCTGAAGAAAATAAGATCCTTGAAAAATTCCAAGGTGTTGTTTTCTTTAGTAGCTGGTTTGTAGGAATAATGGTCAAAGGGTCAACCTTCCACTAGGTGAAACTCTAATTGTGATGGATTTTGTCAACTTGTTGGTCAAATCAGGTAATTGACTTGGTCAAAATTGGTAAAAAATTGTCAAAATGTGCATGTGAAGACATTTACATATTCTTGAAGTACTTAGAGAGAGCTTTTTAACCATATGTAACATTTTATCATTGGATCTCATCTTACCCTCCAAAAGTGAAACCTTAATTTCTGGTCAAAGGATTATAGAAAGTGAAAAACTGATTGAAAAGCACGATGTTTCAAATCAAGGGCTATAAACTGGGTGCCTATAATTAGGGCTGCAAACTCATTATCAAGTGCCACATCATCTACATTGCCACACCATCAAGTGCTTGTGCAAAAATAAAAACTCCCTGTATGCTTTTTCGTGGCAGATTTTTGCTAGGCATCTTTGTCTATATTAAGAGATTCTTGTGAGCTCATAATAGTCCTCTCATGGAGAGCTGCTCTTCTATTAGGGCTTGGTGGTGGTTATCTTCTTCATCAACTTGATGGAGATTGTGGATTTCAGTTTCAGCTATTGGAGGAGAAATTGAAGTTCAAAGGACATCAAGTCATTTACCTTTATGAGGCAGCTGAATACTCCCTTGAGGAATTCGACTTGAGGAGGGTGATGAACCAGAGAGGTTTCAGCTTTTAGGGTGATGAACCAGACAGGTTTCCCCGTGTTCCTTTGTCCGTTGGTCTTGGTCTCTCGCAAGTCTCTTAGGGTGGATCCTTTTGGGGCTCTAGTGGGCATCTATATAGAGGAGAGAGTCCTTTCCCTTTTGTCATTGTCAGTTTGCCTCCATTTGACTTCTTTGAAGGGGAATCCTTTGCGTAGACTCCCATTTCCTCGTAAGCATCTTCCTTCTCATGCTCCAAATGGGCTTGCAGAGATCCCGCCATGGACTTGATTGACTTTTTGGTGGTCCCAAGATGCACAAATCTCCGGATCATCTTGGATGCCCCTAATCCGGCACTCTCTTAGCTCTTCTCTACAGGGGAGCTTCGTGAGGTTGGCATCCATTGTTTGGTACGGAGAGAGCTTCCCACATAGGTTGTCAATCTACTATCCACTCTTTCCTCGACTCTTTTCCCTATCTCCATAGTGGTACTCTCGACCTCCGCACATCCAATCAGCTTACCTACTTTGGCTTGACCCTTGGTGATACCATTCATTAGTGCCAACAGAGTTTGGGCTTGCATGTCGGATCCTTTGCAGAGATTCTCAACTTGTTCCTTTTCTTCTTCCTCCTTCAACCTTGTGCAACACTAAAGCTTTTGGAGATTCAGATTTGTGACCCTTTTTTTTTTTCTTCTCCCATTACCTACCCTTTCCATATGTGTCGTTGATCTTCGAGTCTCGATGAGTGAAATAAGCCATACTCCCTCTAGCTCGACAAAGCTCAAGTTTTCATCATCTTCTATGCATCGATGCTTGTTTGTTTACATGGGCTTTGAGAGCGTGTTTTGTTAGGGTCTCTCCCTTTCCTTTCCGCCCCATCTTCGGGATCCCACTCTCTGTCTCATGCACCACACCTCTTGGCTCACACGGACATGCTATCAATCATAGCCTATTGCTCCTCCTCCGACATTTGCCTACCCTCTACATTGCACCCACCACCCACTTTGCGGACTCATGTACGGATGCCATCCTCACTCTCCTCTTTCAATTCGCGACTCTTGCCACTACCCTCGACCCCCAACGTACCACCACACCATTAAATCTTCTTCTTCCATTCCTTACCAAGCTTGTTGCATGCGGAGCTTACCTCCGCATTTTGATTCCCTTGCTACTTCCCCTCTTGTTACCTCATCCTTATGCCCTTGCCCATCCTCTCGTGTTACTCCATCCACATGGCCTCGTCCTTCCGCCTCGACTACTCCCGCTATGTTTGCGACCAACCTTAGTCCCACCTGATCTCCATCAATGCTCTTCTCTCTGCCTCGTCCGTACATTGACTCCTAGAGGTTCTAGTTCATCAACAAGTATTGGAACTTGGTTTCCCATGTATTAAGGTCTATACCTCTGAACTTATATGTGGGCATTATCCTTGAGGACATCTTGACAAGTGTTTAGCAAACGAGGGGGTTTTGAAGGTTGAACAAATGAAAACAATTAAAACAATTGAATTTGAATAATTAGAATATCATCAGCAAATTGGAATGAGATTTCTGAAAAACAAACAAAGTTTTATGAATGTAAATGATAAAAACAAACATTGAAAACTACATGAATAACACGTTGAGAATGAAGTTTACTTTTTGAGAATTTCTGAAAATTTGCTAAAAATCTAAAAAATATTTGAGAAAATAAAAAGAGCTGAATAGTAGTATGCTGTAATATTATACCAGGCTCCAGCTGAAACAAGTGATGGAGAGGAATAAATTATGAAAATTTTACTTCGTCTTGTGTTGATACCAACGTTGGGTTTTTTTCATCATGTATATGTAGTAAAAAAGATCTTCAAAGCTGTAATTAATGAAAAACGCAGCAATAGAAATAGAATATGGAGAAAAAACAGAGATAAATATGAATTTCAATGTATTAATGAAAATGAATGATTACATAACAAAATTTGATTGAGAAACAACAACAGCACTACTGTATATATATGGAAAATGAACTAAAATGAAAGCAACCTCATGAAAAGTTTGAGTATAAAATGAGGGAATAGGTATATGCAGAGAACATAAGACCGAAAGGTAAATATAACTTTAAAAACAGGTAGGTATGAGTTGAGGGATGAATTTGTTGTTGTATGAAGAAGTTAGTGACTAAAAATTTCTGCACATAAGGAGAGTTGATGTTGAATATGGCTGCCCATGAACTGATATGGTCTTCTTTATGGCTGCCCGTGAATATAAGGAGAGTTGATGTTGAATATGGCTGCCCATTGAACTGATATGGTCTTCTTTATGTCTGCCCATGAACTGATATGGTCTTCTTTATAGCTGTTGACATAGTCCACCTGAAGAGAGGCCTTGTTTTAGAGTTAAAAGTGATCGTTAAATCAACTGTGCTGGCTGCTCTCATAAAGGTAGACTGGCTTGAGATAAAAATAGAAGTGAGTTTCTAAAAGTAGCATGCTTTTCCACCTCCTAATCTCTCCCTTCCTTTTCTTTCAGCTTCTCACTCACAATTTCTGATATTTTTTAGTTTTTAATGTGGGTAGCTGCTTGGGCATGTTTCATTCTTTGCTTAGACATAATATTAATTCCCTAGTGATGATTATCCCCACATCAACAACTTCCATTCCCAACTTCTAAAAACAAACTATATGAACAAATAACACTAATAGAAGATGTTTCAAGAAGAGGATAGAGGGATGAGAGGACAATGATTCTTTAACCATGAAAGCTTTGTATTATTGTGAAGATTAGTGAACTTGCAAACTCCCACGTTCGATGTGGGCCTGCTCACACGACACATGTACTAACTGGAATCAACCAATGGATCTTTGCCCGCAAAATGTCAATTTGAGAGACGAGTCGGTGGTGTAAAAACTTTCACCACGCTAGGAGTTAGGCCCACACTCACAAGGAGTTTCATACACACGCACATGTATACATGCACATACATGCAAGCCAGCCTCACTCATGCACTAGACACGGGAGCTCCCAAGAAACTCACACTTCATTAGAAGAGAGAATGAACAAGAACAAGGAAAAGAGTTTACAAATGATGGTTAGTTCATTTTTATAAGCGAGTTTTAAAAAGTGACCCTCTTCACACTCTAGTGTCCTCCCTATTTAAAATAGATCCGAAACCTTCATTTGGTGTTTGATTCGAGTGCAATAAAATCTTATAAAATTCACTTCCGAACATATTTTTAAGGAGGTGATTTTTACACGTATTTGGCCGAATTGAAGAGGATTTTGGGAAAATTAGGGTCCCAACTTGGAACTTCCTTTGCTTTGCCATTTATAGCTTGCTCTTTGATTTCTCTTTGACACAATCTTGACCATATTCTTTCTCTTGACCTTCAAAAATAGCTTTGGGGAGTCTCGATCTCCAAGACTTTGGGCATATTTTTAATAAGGTAGTTTTTACACATATTTGGCCAAATTGAAGAGTTTTGGGAAAATTAGGGTCCCAATTTGGCACTTCCTTTGCTTTGCCATCTCGATTTTTCTCCTTGGCTTCTCGTTGACACAACCGTGACCATCTTCTCTCATGATGAGTCTCTATCTCCTACATCTCATTTCATGGATATTGGACATCTCACATGCAAGGTCTCAAAACCAATGAGTGCATCTGGATTGGTAATTGTTGTTATCATTTGCTGGATTCTGTTTCATTGAATAAGCACATTTTTCTTTCTTAACATGGGGTAATTAGTCTGAATAAATTGTGATTGTTGTTGTTGTTGCTGTTTTGTATGTATATGTATGTACACACACACACACACACACACACACACACACACACACACACACACACACACACACACACACACACACACTCACGTACGCACGTATGTACGCATGTATGTACGTATGTACGGATGTATGTATGTATGTACGTATTTATGTATGTATGTATGTATGTATGTATGTATGTATGTATGTATGTATGTATGTATGTATGTATGCATGCATGCATGTATGTATAGGTATAAACATATATACCTTTTATTGAATAACTTCAATAAAATATAATTTCCTTCTTTATTGCAAGGTACTGATATTCCTTCAGGAGCATGCATCTTGACACTTAAACAAACAAGTAGGAGATGTGGAAAGCAATCACGTAAATCTATCATGAATGCTTTGCCAACTGATGCAGTGTCTGGTGCAGCAGCATTGGCAGTTGTCAGTATTTCTGCTGGTGCATTGTTCTTTATCAACCAAGATCGGCTAGGCAAGGCCAGCCCAGAGAAGGTAACTCATAAACATTCCAAATTTTCTGACTATGGGCAGATCTATCATCATACCAATTCCTGGTCTTTTTTGCGATATTTCTGAATGAAGGTAAAATGTGAAGCATGTGATGGTTCCGGTTTATGCCCAACTTGCAAGGGTGAGGGCTTCCAACTCAAAAATCTTTCACCTGAGGCTGTGGAGAGGGCACGCGCCAATGCAAAAGATGCAGCTACACGCTACACTGCAGGGTAAGTCTCCTCCTCCTCCTCTCTCTCTCTCTCTCACACACACACACACAGACACACACACACACACACACACACACACACACACGTGTCCATCCACCCACCCATAATGACCCATCCACCCACACACATGTAGAAGGAGATATAACCACACATTCACACACACTATCCTTGGCAAGTCTTTTATTACTTCCATTATATTTTTCTATGTTTATATATTTACTTTTTTCTTGCATTTTGACGATTGTTTGTTTGTTAAACTTTAGAACCTCTCAATAGGCTCTTTATGATTGGTGATAGTGGAAAGCCATTGCAAAAAATGCCTTGATTGATAAGTTACTTGGATTCATGGGAAATGCATGCATTCAACTTGGTTAAATATGGGTAGAATGATGAATGACTCTAAGGATTGGTGTAAATGTACTTCATGGACTAATTTATAGTCAATTGACCTGAGATTTGACTACAAATGTACTTAGCAAACATTATAATTAC
Organism: Ceratopteris richardii; assembly: GCA_020310875.1. Taxonomy (NCBI): domain Eukaryota; kingdom Viridiplantae; phylum Streptophyta; class Polypodiopsida; order Polypodiales; family Pteridaceae; genus Ceratopteris; species Ceratopteris richardii. Next base: position 103,816,793 of record CM035440.1, on the reverse strand, counting down.
AGGTGGAACCAAGGGTTGACCACATTTTTACATTGCTAAAGTGATTAGATGGGCTTGAGTGTTGATCATGAAGGCCCGTTGCTTGAAAAGTTGAAAGCAATTGATTATAAGGGATTGTCAATGTCCTAAATTTGGGAATGCTGACTACTGATTTTGCATATGGGACAACCATGGAAAATGAAAGTGTCTTTTGTGGCATGATTGAATGCTCATTTCATTGAAATATTTTTGTTATCCAAATTGGGAATTTTTTTCCTCCAGTTAACAGTTAGAAGAAGGCATGGATGAAAATTCTCTTTAGTTATTGCTATTTGTGTATAGGCCATCAATTTTTGTGAAAAGAGTTGTTCTAGATAGCTCTTGAGTTGGCGTATATAAATCTTTTGGCTGTTTTATCAGAACTTGCAAGCTGGACCTCTTCACTTTCTTACTTTGGTTCATGTGTAGTTTTCAAGTATTTGGTCTCTTCACTTTCCTATTTTGGTTTATTTGTAGTTTTCAATATTTGGTCTCTTGCTTGGGTTTGAAAGATTGTTTCCTCATCTCCTATCACTAGATGTTTAGATTCCTTTGCCTTCTAGAATCATGTGGACTTACACACATATCTCTTCTTTAAGTAATGAAAAAGAAATATTTCAAGGGGTATTGTACTTTAGAATCAGTTGTCTCTTACCTTTTTCTCAAAGGGTGGGTTTGGCTCTTGTGAATTTTTGGTTTTCTAGAGAGTTTGAGTTTGGTGGATTTAGTGATCAATATCATTAAGGTGAATTTTTGGTTTGCTTTTCTTTATACGTTATTAGGAAGTTAAAAGACCTACAGACAAGGTGCATCAAGTGGACATGATCTATGTAAACACTATTGGCTATGCACAAGTGAAATGATAATGATTTACAAATTTAAATATTGATGGCCTACAATTATAAGTGTAAGGAATATACTCATGAGATTGAGATACAAAAGATGTAAGAGATATGAGATTGAGATTCAAGAGAGACTAATGATTTGATAATAATCTTCACCCACACATGTAATGAAAATATTCATTGCATTGAGTTTGAGACATTCATAGATGCAATATGAAGCTTAAAAAATTGTTTCGAAGTAAAGTCATAAGAGAGTTTGCATTAAGATATATATATGTGTTCAAAATTCCTAATGTAAGCTCATTGCAATCTAAGAGCTTTATAACAAATTAGATTAATCCTTACAAAGATGTAGAAATATGATATCTTCATTCTTCAAAATTTGAAAGTTTTCACAAAAATAATCTTCTTCATCACCTTCAAACTTGAAAGAATAAGTTTCTCCTTCAATTGTTCTTTATCTCCATCAATACTCCTTCCTTCAACTCCAATCTTCTCCTTCATCAAGTTAAAAGCTCTCCAAAAACTCCTTCAAGATTGGATATTCTTCCATTGATTCAATAAGGAGCGATTGGACTTGCGCTTATACAACTCTTATTAAAGCTTTTAGAAAAGCATATTGTAAGCTTTTACTTACATACATAATTGAAAAATATGACGAATTCCTCTATTGGGAAAGCAGAACAAACTCGCTTTATCTTTTAATGAAGAAATCTCTTCCAAAAGTATGCTTTTTGATCGGTATGTGTGAGTGCCGCTGTTGTGAGAAAGGCAATCGATTGGATAAGGTCGGTGTTTCTACTATACCTATATGCGGTGACATAGGATGTTTTTGCTTTGTTTTAGGTGAGTAGGTGTAGATTGACAAGAAACATCGACTAACTGTCGAAGTGCATTATCTGGACTTGCTTAGCACTTGAATTCTCATCCAAGTTTAAGGTTCGGGCTTTAAGCACTTAAAACTTTAAACATAAATTGTCTTTTTGTGCTTTGTCGAAATCTTCTAGAGAAAGCACATTTCTAATAACACGAGTGTTTTTAGTTATGCGTTCTATTGATTTTGATCCTTTGCGCTTGCGTTTAGTGGAGATTCGCTGGAAATTATGTCTAAACGGTCCCTTTTGTTTGATTCCATCCCAAGCCTCCCAATTTTGTTCCTCCTCATTCTTGGGGACTCTTTTTTGAAGAGACGAGCAAATTCAGTCCAAGTTGATGTTTTTTTTTTGAGTCTCCGAGAGACTAATCCAGCACATATAGGCTTTCGGGCCTAGAGATAAACTGGTTTCTACCATCCTAACAGGTTCGGGTGTATTCTTGAATTGGTGGACGTCTTTTCGCTTTTCCAAAAATGTAAGGACAACGTCCTTATTCCTATCCCTATCTTCACCTGAGAAGTAAGGAGATTGGAGATCTTTTCCCAAGGAAAGATCTAAAGGACGATTTACATCTATATCTTGTTTAGACTTTATTACCTTCCAACATTGTACCCTCAACGTTTGTAACTACTCTTTAGCTGCAACATCCAATGCATTATGCACATGACTTGAAAACGTGCAAAACTATTGGTGGACTAATTATGAATGACGTGATGGATGATAAAGGTATTGAAACAAACATGTATGCTCTTGTACTACCCACTATTGTAATGTGGCTCGTAGATCCCTCCATCTCACCAAAACCATACTTTAACTTATGGAATTCCTAGCGTTAAGTGGTGTGTGCAAGAATCCAAAGGGAATGCACAAAATTCACAAGAGATAGTCCAAATGTAAATTACTTCGACGTAGACTCAATTCTACTTGAGAGTGCTAGAATTACGACATGGAAATCATCAAGAACCATCCTTCACTTGGTTGAAAAGCTTTGGGAGTTGTTGAAGTCTAATGCTTTACCTCTTGATGACAAAAGACCTCCTTTGTAATGCGTGGAAGTCTTTTTAAAGTCCATATGTCCTTCACTTGAAGTAGAAAAATCCTCTCCTTTGCTCACTTGAAACCTGAATTGTTCTTCTTGAAGAAGTTTGGAAGAGGATTTGGGATGGCTTAAGAATTAAGGAGGCTAGAAAATCATTCCCTCTTCCTATCATAGTAGTGAAAAGAGAAAAGAATCGAAGTAGACTCTCTGGTTCAAGAATGTGCAGAAATTGTGCTATTCGGGCTCTGAGAGAAGTGGAAAGGACTATCTTCGTGCGTGAGCTGAGAGAGCATCATGTCGTGGTTAGACTATCCCACGTAGGGGCACAAATATTCCAAGAGATGTCTATATATAAAGAGCCTTCACTTGGCTTCTCCCAACACAAGAGGAAGAGAGAGCAAACGAGCTTGATGAAGATGAGGAGCCCTCACAAGGTCTCCATGGATGCTCTAGTATCAATGCAATAAAGATTCCACCTAGCCAGCTACTGAATCAATGTATGCTCTGCCCCCAACCAAGCCTTGTATATATAGCTATTGAGGATTTAATCACTTTGATTCTAAGCCACTCTTTAAAACAACTTTACTTGAGAACCACTCTTTTAGAAAAGTAGCATTTGTTCAAAACCATCCTTTTCTGAATCAATCCACACCACTTTTTCATGGATTGATTCTCCACCATCCTTTATCTGAAAAGGTGTCAGTTAAAAAAAAGATGAGTAGAGGGACCTTAGAGAGAACTCTAGATGGTGACTAGGCAAGGGTTATAAATAGGCTGGGAGGTGAGTCCCTGGCATGTCATTTTCCACTTTTCACAGGGGCGAACCATGATAATGCTTGATCATAGAGCAATGTTCCAATGAAACTGGCCTTGGATGCATCATCAGGTAATCTATTTGGCTATACACAGATGTACAATTTGACTTGTTGCAGAAACTTGCAGAACTTAGTGCGATCACCATTGAACTTTTATGGCATGCAAATCTTGGATTCCTTTATGAAGGATGAACTAGGACATTGGTTCACTTGAACACTTCCTTGATTTGCTTGAAGATTCCCGATTCGTTCTTGTAATTCTTGGATGAATGCACCTATATGTATAGTTGTTTCCTGATGCATCAACTATATGTAGATGACATTAGGTATTTTTTAGATGACCCTTGGGTTGTTGACGGGTCACTAACGTGAGCATTGCAGGGAAAAAATCCTCACTTTTATGTGCATTCCAAATCCTAATTTTTGACTTATTATCTGCTACTCATTGTCAGCTTCTGTTGTATAGGCTTTTGCCTATTGCGGGGAGTGATGGGACTACTCTACTGCTTGTCTATTTGCTACTCTATGTGTCCAACTCTGTCCAACTCTGTGTGCTCATTGCTCATCTAGAAACTGCAATCCAGCACCACTTTTATTTGTGAATCGTGACAAATTAGTAATTACAACATTATCATGATTCATGCTCTAGTTTGTATCTATTATAATATTATAGATGACAATATGTCTTACTGTCATTAGCTCGAAAAATTTCGCAATTCATTATTCAACACACATGAATGATGAACTGTGAACAGTGAGAGTGGAGTATATGCCATAGACTCCAGACTATAGACTATCGTTGGTATGTTATATATACTATAGAGTCATAAACTATACTGTTTGAATCTTGAGACAGCCAATTAATGGTATGTGCTTCTTTATTGTTAGGCTATAGGCTATTGGCTATAGCCGCAAATTGCATTCTTGATTCATATATGATATAAATATTGTGCAATGTCAATTGACATTATACATATTATGATTCATCGTTCATATGTGAACTCTAGACACTAGAGTGTAATTGGATCTTTTTTTTACAGTTGAACCTTGTGTAGATGCCTCGCAAGCCAAGAGCTGAATGGAGAGTCATGAGGATTTTATTGAGGAGGAGGAGGTTTATGTTGGTGATGATGATGATGATGTGGCATATGAATCATGAGGGTGTGTGACATTCTCTCATTTTATCATGATTAATGATACGCTATACATATGGATTTGTTTTTATTTTTCTTCATAGTCATCTTTAGAATTTAATATTCACTCCTCATTTGTTTGATGTATTATCATTCATGAATGATATATCATGTTGTACTTATTAGATTGTAATTGGTCATCTGTCATCATTACTCATGTGATCAGTGTCTGATTGTGATTCGTGAAATATAATTAATATAATGTTTTCTCATCAAATATTGTTATGAAAATGGTTATATTGCTATATTGTGTTTCTACTTTTTTTTTTTTTTTTTTTTTTACTTTTTTGAAAAAAATTAGGTGGTATCAAATAACGTTGGAAACGTTTTGCCTTATTCGTCAGGTGCCGGGTAAACGTCAGAAGTCAGAAACTCGTCAGAAACAACTATGCCTATATGCACGGGATGTCCCATCTCGACTTGTATCTATCAATGAGTTATTTCGTCAACTTGTTGGAAACTCTGAAGTGCCACAATATTTTCAACTATGTTCTTCATGATGCCTGTCTTGGATAGAAGCTAGTCTTGCCAAAACATTAAGGGAGCACTAGATTCTACCCTCTGACTAGACTATACAAGATTTGGGAATTATATTTCTGATTAGAAGATCAGCCACCTAGGGAAAATAATACAAGAATATGTGATTGATACAAGAAGTCCCACAACCCGGGACCCATAAGTATAGATACTATAGATAACTCGACGATAGATCATACAGGAGATCCCACAACCTAGGACCATAGGTATGAAACAAGATATCTGGATTACAAGAACTCCCATCAGGGAGATGCACTAGATACAAGGAATAATTGCAAAGG
>CM035440.1:103593690-103806190 GCA_020310875.1 Ceratopteris richardii | reverse complement strand
TGTCCCATCAATGAGGCAGAACATAATGTGTTGGAAGTGAGGTGGGTCCTAATAATAATATTCAAAGGTTTACAGGATCTTGCAATACATGAACCTTAGCATACACACCTTAAGACTCAAAATTAGATGAATGAAAAATAGAGAGAGAATACATAGTTTTCTAAAGTGTCAAAGTAAAACGATTGCTTACTTACACTATCTGATATGAATGTCAAATTACAATGTGTGTAATGATACAAAGCTAAATGTATGCTAATACAAAACTGAATCTAGGTTGAATTTGAGCTCTAGCTACAAGAAATTGTGCATAAAGTGCCTAAGAGGTATGAAAAGTGTGTGTATGTGCATTGAAGTGAATAGAAATAGTTTATAATTGTTTGTACATCAAACCCTGTTTCTAAAATTAGGGTTTTAGAAACCCTAAATAGGAAATTGACCTAAATAGTAAATAGCAAGATAATCTCCTCCTTTTTTTGGTACAAGGCAAAAGCCTTGGAATAGGAGCAACAATAGAAGAACTAAAATTGGACTTGCTACTTCCAAAAATCAGAAAGCGCTCATGGTTGGCTCCCAAAATCTCCTCCAAATCTACACCAAAAGTTGGGAACACCTTCTCCAAGTGATAGAGTACTCACTCCTTGAGTAGACCTTGAGCAATTGTCTTGGATTATGGCCCCAATGTCCTCTTTATATAGCTTTAGAAGGTTTTGCAAAAAATTTCACGAAAAATCTATGAAAAGCATTAGAAAGCATGCGATGATTTATTTTTAACAAAGTTGCTTTTGAGGCTTAAAACTTCATCGATTTCATGATCTAGCTACCAGATTTTGACAATAAGTAGCTTTTCTTGCTGCCCATGAGGTGATGACTCATAATATGCGGAAAAAAACATTTATAGCAGAAATTAGGATTAGGGTTTTCTTGCATTTTTGGACCTCTGATGACATAATTTTACATACCAAAATGGAAGCTCTCCTCAAGTACTATGTAATGAGCTAATAATAATTTTTGACCTTGTGTGACCAAAATTTGGCTAAGTACCAAAAATTAGGATTGCTTGAAATTAGGGTTTTGTGCTATTTTGACATTGTTTTTAACAATCCCGCCTTCAATGTCATAATGGCATAAGGTTCAATAATTTGGTTAACCTCTGATGTCTGTCTGTGCATAATGCTTTGGTAAAAATATCTGCAACATCTTCACTTGTAGGTATGTAGACTAGTTCAATGTCATAATGGCATAAGGTTTAATAATTTGGTTAACCTCTGATGTCTGTCTGTGCATAATGCTTTGGTAAAAATATCTGCAACATCTTCACTTGTAGGTATGTAGACTAGTTCAATGTGCTTTTTGGATACCTGTTTCCGAATGTACTGGTAGTGTACTTCAATATGCTTTGTCCTTGCATGATGAACAAGATTCTTTGCGATAGCAATAGCACTTTGACTGTCTGAAATATTTGCATAGGAAGATGAACTTGTATATGAGGATAACTAAGAATTTTTTGCAACCAAATAGCTTCCAAGTGTAGCTTTACTCTATTTCACTTGAAGATGTAGCTACTGTAGGTTGTTTCTTTGATAACCATGAGATAAGATAATCTCCTAGATAGAAACAATAGCGACTTGTGCTTCTTCTGAGTCTTTATCATCTTCCCAATCAGAATTTAAAAAATCTTTAAGTAAAGTGGTGATTTTCGAAATACTGTAGCATAGTTTGAAGTTCCCTACAAATATTTGAAAATTCTCTTAACCACTTTCCAATGTATCTTTAGCAAAATGTGCATGAACGTGGATACCTGAGAAACTGCAAATTGAATATTAGAACGTGTATTACATGAATAGATCAAGCAACCATCTGCTTGACTATATAAAGAATCATCAAAAGGTTTCACATCCGCCTGGAATGCCACATTAACATTCATAAATATTTGCATAGGCTTGGAATTTGTCATTTCAAACCTTTCCAATGATTTCTCAATGTATTTTCGTTGTGTTATGTAGATACATTCATTCCTTTATTTGAATTCATCCCAAGATAATAATGTAAAACACCTAAATCATTCACATCAAATGTATGCTTAAGTTGTGCTTTTAAAAACTGAAGATCTTAATCCTTGGGACTTGTCATCATCATATCATCAACATATATGATAATAATAATCAAGACATCTTTTTTTGCTTTAACATAAGCTTCTGAGTTTTCAAAATCAATAGATAAAAGATAGAGATGTATCTTCTACCATGCTCTTGGTGCTTGCTTTAAACCGTACAATGCTTTGATAAACTTGCATACTAAATGCTCTTTATCTGTCTCTTCAAAACCTTATGGTTGCTGAATGTGGATATCTTCATGAAGATCATCCTTAAGAAAGGCTGTTTTGATATCTAACTGGTATACGTTCCAACCAAAGAATGCAACAAGAGAAAGTACTGTGCTGACTACTATCATTCTAGAAGTAGATGCAAGAGTCTCATCATAGTCAATTCCTTTCTTTTGTGCATAACCTTTGACAATTGACCTTGCTTTATACCTGTCAATAGTACCATCTGCTTTTCTTTTGATTTTGAAGATCCACTTAACACCAATTGCTTTTTTATCTTTTTTGTAACTCACAAAGCTTCCGTGTTTGATTCTTATGAATAGAGTCAATCTCTTCTTGAATAGCTTTCTTCCAAACAAGACTTTGTAGTGCATCTTTAACATTAGCCCATTCATTCTCAACTGAAGTTAATGCTAAAATGTTATGAATCTCAAAACGTTTTGCATAATTTACCTGATGTGCCTGTTCTTTCCTTCTCTCACTTCTTGTTCTAGCTTTGAAGTTCTTATACCATTGTCCTTCCAAGTTTGATATAACCACCTTGGAGTATTCTTGAGAACTGGTGCAATAACTTCTTGTTCTTCAATATCTCTTTCTTCTAGAATTCTAGAACTTTCTCTAACTTCATAAGTTGAAACGTCAAGAGGTATTGATGACGGACTAGATATATATATATATATATATATATATATATATATATATATATATATATATATATATATATATATATATAATGAAACTTTGTCTTCAACTTTGTGAAGTGCTACTTTTAGGGTTTGAGAAGGTTCATCATCCCCCTTGTATGGGTGAATGTAAGAATCCAAATTCCTTCTAAAAAATGCACAGTCATCTTCTTTCTGAAATCTGGAATCTCTGCCTTCTTATCATAAATCTGACTTTGTGCAATATATGCATTGCAAGAGAGTAGGATATCACCTATTTTTGGAATATAGAATATAGAATCTGTATCCTTTGGTTTCAATCGCATAACCAATAAAAACAACTTTGATAGCATTTACATCAAGCTTACCACGGTCTTTTCTCTCATTGTGAACATGAGCTGGAGAAGCAAAATCTTTGAAGTAACTCACATTCTATATGTATTGCCTCAAACCAAAATTTAGGAGAAAGCTTTTGGATGACATCGTGCTACGCATCATCTCAACAAGTATCCTATTCTTTCTCTCTGCAATACCATTCTGTTTGGAGTGTAAGCAATAATGAGTTGATGAGAGATACCTCTCTTCAAAAAAAGATTTGAAGTCCTTTGACATGTACTCTATCACTTCTCAAAATCTGAATTTTTGTGTGACTTTCATTTTCAACCATATCGAAGAAATTCTTGAAAGTAGGAAAGACCTTTGACTTTGCTTTAAGACTATAAATCCATGAATATCTTGAAAAATCATCTATAAATGTGATGAAATACTTGTAACCTTGAATGGAATGTGTTCTCCTAATACCTCTCATATATGAATGTATGATTTGCAACTTCCTTGTGGCCGTATGTATCCATGTTTCTTGAAAGGAAGTTTGTGAAGCTTTCTTTCAAGACATCCTTCACCTGATTTTGCATCATCAAGTAAAGCAAGAGTAGGCAAACTCTCCACCATACCTTGATCTTTGAGTTGCTTAAGAGCCATATAACTGATACGAACAAACCTAGCATGCAATAACTTCATGTTCTCCTTAGGTGTAGAAGACTTGACAACATTAGCATGACTTATCTTGGACAACCTTCTTGCAACCTTTCATATGCTTAGTAGATCCGGAATAAAAAATCCAAGGATTATTAGAGATTGCATTTAATGCTGCTTAATCAAAAGCTAATTCTTCAATACTGACACATGCATAAGATTCTTCCTTTAAGACTTAGATTTTGAATTATCTTCAACATTATTATTTGACACATTTTTCTTCTCATTATGAATTCTTTTTCTGCATTCTGTTATGAAATGACCTGGTTTCTTGCAGTAGTATCAAATTCCTTTCTTTGAGGTAGATGTAGTGGAAATAGTCTTCTCTTTTTGTGTGGAAGAAGTACTAGAGGTAAATGTGGTAGAAGATGAAGTGGAAGACTTACTTTCCTTCTTACTTTGCTTACTCTTCTTCTCCTTCTTTGTTGTCTCCTTCTTCTTCTTACCTTTTGATGATGATAACATGGCTTCATTATTCTCTTCCATACTCTTTTGTTGATCTTCATCTTGAAGTAATAGGAACTGAAACATTTCAAATGAAGATGGAAGGGAATTAAAAAGTGTGTTTACCATCTCTTGATCTGAAATACTGGCTCCAACATTAAGTAGCTGATCACGTAAGTCTTTCAGCTTCATAGTACGTGACTGAACTGACTCGCCAACCTTCATCCTTGTGTTGGCTAAGTTTCTCCTTATATGTGCTTTCCTAGCAGGATTTCTACTTTGATAGAGATTTTCTAACTCCAACCAAGCCTGATGAGAGATTTTGCCTGACCTCATTTGGGGTATAATATACCTCTTGACTCCCATAGCAATGAATGAAAGTGCTTGTGAAACCCTTGAATCCCATCTGGATTGCTCGTTTGTAGGAAGTAACCTGGTAGTATCACAAACTCCGGATGTTGAAAGAGTTTCTTCTTCTTCTTCAATAACCTATTGTTGAGCAGAAATTGGGGCAGCACATCTTTTGGAAGATGAAGCAGCGTCCTCTCATGCTTGTCTTGGTCTTGGGTACTTGCCATTGATAATATTCCACAAGTCTTTAGATACTAACAAATTCATCATCATAAAACTCCACATTGGATAGTTAGACATTCCTTCATGCTTATCTTCATTTTCAAGTCTATAATCACTCATCTTGTTAAGGGTGTATATCAACTATGCATTGATACCAAATGTTGCAAATGAAGTGGGCCCTAATAATAATATTCATAGGTTTACATGATCTTCCAACACATGAAGCTTAGCATACACACCTTTAGACTGAATTAGATGAATGAGAAATAGAGAGAGAATACACAAGTTGTCAAAGTAAGCTAAATGCTTGCTTACATACACTATCTAATATGAATGCCAAATTACAATGTGTGTAATGATACAAAACTGAATGTATGCTAGTATCGAATTGAATCTAGGCTGAATTTAGGGTTCTAGATACAAGAAATTGTGCATAAAGTGCCTAAGAGATATGAAAGAGAGTGTGTATGTGCAATTGAAGTGAATAGAAACAATTTAAGACTGTTTGTACAACAAACCCTAATTCTGAAATTAGGGTTTCAGAAACCCTAAATCAGAAATTAACCTAAATAGCAAGATAATTCTCCCTTGTGTTGAAGTTGAAGGCAAAATCCTTGGAATAGGAGCAACAATAGAAGAAGAACTAAAATTTGACTTGCTACTTATAAAAATTAGAAAGAGCTTATGGTTGGCTTCCAAAATCTCCTCCAAATCTGCACCAAAAGTTGGGAACACCTCCAAGTGGTAGAGCACTCACTCCTTGTAGGTATGTAGACTAGTTCAATGTGCTTTTTGGATACCTGTTTCTGAATGTAGTGGTCGTGTACTTCAATATGCTTTGTCCTTGCATGATGAATAAGATTCTTTGCAATAGCAATAACACTTTGACTCTCTGAAAATATATGCATAGGAAGATGAACTTGTACATCAAGATAACTAAGAATGTTTTGCAACCAAATAGCTTCAAGTGTAGCTGTAAAGGCAATTCTGTGCTCTGCTTCACTTGAAGATGTAGCTACTGTAGGCTGTTTCTTTGATATGCATGAGATAAGACAATCTCCTATATAGAAACAATAGCCACATGTGCTTCTTTTTGAGTCTTTATCACCAACCCAATCAAAATCGGAAAAACCTTTAAAGTAAAAATGTGGTGATTTTGGACATCCCATAGCAAAATTTGAAGTTCCCTTCAAATATTTGAAAATTCTCTTAACTGGTTTCCAATGAATCTTTACGGACTGCGCATGAATCTGGATACTTGAGAAATTGCAAACTGAATGTCGAACATGTATTACATAAATAGATCAAGTAACCAACTACATGACTATACAAAGTAGCATCAAAAGGTTCTAAATATGCATCTGCCTGTAATGACACATTAACATCCATAGGTGTTTGCATAGGCTTGGAATCTGTCATTTCAAACCTTTCCAATAATTTATCAATGTTTTTTTGTTGTGTTATGTAGATACACTCATTCTTGTATTTGAACTCAATCCCAAGATAATAATGTAAAATAACTAAATCATTCACATCAAATGTATGCTTAAGTTGTGCTTTAAAAAACTGAAGATCTGAATCCTTGGGAATTGTCATAATCATATCATCAATATATACGATAATAATAATAAAGACATCCTTTTCTCCTTTAACACAGAGTAGGAGCAGCTTTTTAGTTTTCAAAATCAATAGATAAAAAATAGAGATGCATCTTCTCATACCATGCTCTTGGTGCTTGCTTTAAACCATACAATGCATTAATAAACTTGCATACTAAATGCTCTTTACCTATCTCATCAAAACCTTCTAGCCGTTGAATATAGACATCTTTATGAAAATCACGATTAAGAAAGGCTGTTTTGATGTCTAACTGGTATATATTCTAACCAAAGAATGCAACATGAGAAAGTATTGTTTTGACTACTATCATTCTAGAAGTAGATGCTAGTATCGTATGCTTTTCTTTTGATTTTGAAGATCCACTTAACATTAATTGCTTTTTTAACCTTTGGTAACTCACAAAGCTTTCGTGTTTGACTCTTATGAAGAGAATCAATCTCTTCTTACATAGCTTTCTTTCAAACATGATTTTGTAGTGCATCTTAACATTAGCTTGTTGATTCTCAACTGAAGTTACTGCTAAAATATTATGAATCTCAAAATGCTCTGTGTAATTTACTTGATGTGCTTGTTCATTCCTTGTCTGACTTCTTGTTCTACCTGTGAAGTTCTTTATACCACTGTGCTTCTAAGTTTGATATACACCTTGGAGTATTCTTGAAAACTGGTGCAATATCTTCTTGTTCTTCAGTATCTTTTTCCTCTAAAAATTTGGAACTTTCTCCAACTTCATAAGTTGGAACTTCAGGAGGTACTAATGACGGACTAGACATATATGTAGAAAATGAAACTTTGTTTTCATCTTGGTCAAGTGCAACTTTTAGGGTTTGAGAAGGTTCATCATCCCCCTTGTATGGTCGAATGTAAGAATCCAAATTCTGTCTAAAAAATGCATAGTCATCTTCTTTTAGGAAATTTCGAATTTCTGCCTTCTAATCATAAATCTGACTTTCTGCAATATATGCATTGCGTGAGAGTAGGATATCATATGTTTCTGGAATATAGAATCTGTATCCTTTGCTTTCAATTGCATAACCAATAAAAACAACTTTGATGGCTTTTACATCAAGCTTACCACAATCTTACTCAATGTGTGTTGGAAGTGGGGCGGGCCTTAATAACAATATATCACAAGTTCAGAGGATCTTCCAACACATGAACCTTAGCATACACACCTTAATACTAAAAAAGATGATGAGTGAGAGATATAGAGAGAATACTAATTCTCAAAGAGTACGGTAAGCTAAGATGCTCACCTACACTATCTTATATTCCAATGTCGAATTACAATGTGTGAATATGATGCAAACTGACAATATCTGAATATAGGCAGAAATAGGAACTAGATACAAGAAATTGTGTGTAAAGTGCCTAAGAGATATGAAGAGTGTGTATGTGAGAATATGGAGAATATGAATAGTTTAGAAATGTTTTATAACAAACCCTAATTTTGATTAACCTAAATGACAAACTAGTGAATGAACAAGTAAAGATAGAAATAAACTTGTTACTCGTTGTCTATCAGCACTTTGCTGATGGTTAGCTGATACTAACTCCAAGAAACTCCAGATGTAGAGCACACCTTCTGCAAGAGTATAGAACTCTTCCTCCTAGTAGACTTGATCACCAATGCTAGGCTTGTAGTCCTTGAGTGATGATTGATTACACTATGAGCCAAGGCTTTTCTTATATAGCTTTAGTGCCCTTGTGAAAAGCACTCTACAAAAAGCAATAACGGAAAATCGACGCTTGATAAGAAATCTTCGCAAAAAAGAAACTAGGCAAAAAAGCGTTGCTTTCGTTGTGCCGCGACGGGGACTCGAACTCACGTCGATGATATGAGAGGTAATTATTCTAGCCACCCTGCCCACACTTTTTGTTGTGGAGTTTACTAAGAACAATATATATTATGGTTGTTGCTTTGGAGATTTTTGGACTATTATGACTTGTTTCCAACAATCCCCTCTTCAATGTCATAATGGTAAAAGGTTTAATAAGCTGCAAAACTTTCGATATCTGCAAAATTTCGGATATCTGCAAATATATCTCTTAATTGATTTCCACTGAACCTTGAATAGATTGTGCATGAGCTTGGATACTTGAGAAGTTGCAAACTGAATGTCCGGACATGTATTACATAGATATATCAAGCAACCAACTGCTTGATTATATAATGTAGCATCAAATGGTTTTGAATCTGCTTTTGACTGTAACAACACATTAACATCCATAGGTGTCTGCAAGGCTTGGAATCTATCATCTCAAACCTTTCCAATAATTTCTCAATGTATTTGTGTTGTGTCATGTATATGGACTCATCTCTGCACTTGAACTAATGCAAAATACTTAAATCATTTACATCAAATATATGATTAATTTTTGCTTTAAAATACCAAAGGTTTGAATTCTTGGGACCTGTCATGATCTTATCATCAATAGATATGATAATAATTATCAAAATATCTTTCTGAGCTTTCTTCCATACAGGACTATGTAGTGCATCTTGAACACCATATGGTTGATTCTCAACTGACCGAAGTGCTAAAATATTATGAATCTCAAAATGTTCTGCATAGTTTACCTGGTGAGCTTGTTGTCTCCTTGTTCGATTTCTGGTTCTTCTAGTGTATTCCTTTATACCATTGTCCTTCCAGGTTTGATATAACCACATTGGCGTATCCTTGAAGAGTGGTGGAATCCTTTCTGGTCCTTCAATATCTCTTTCATATGGAACTCTGGCTTTCACATCAAGCTTACCACAATCCTTCTTCTTCTTTCCCTTCGACGATGATAACATGGATTCATCATTCTCTTCCATACCCTTTTTTTGATCTTCATCTTGAAGTATCAAGAATTGTAGCTCTTCAAATGAAAGTTCTCTATCTCTTGTAGAAAGAGATAAAGAAGTAACAAAAGCTCCATATGAGGATGGAAATGAGTTTACAAGTGTATTCACCATCTCTTCATATGAAATGTTGACTCCAACGTTGAGTAACTGATCTTGTAAATCTTTAAGCTTCAGAATATGTGTCTGAACTCATTCACGAACTTTCATCCTTGTGTTGGCTAGTTGGCTCTTTAGATGAGCTTTCCTAGCGGGATTTTTGCACTGATAGAGATTCTCTAACTCCAACCAAGCCCAATGAGAGGTTCTTCATGACCTGATTTGGGGTATAATATGCCCCTTGACTCCCATAGCAATATATGAAAGTGCTTGTGCATCCCTTGAATCCCATTTGGATTGCTCTTCTGTAGGAAGTAATTTGGTAGTAGTACTCCTGACCCCTGATGATGAAGTGGTTCCTTCTTCTTACTAACGATACAAATAGATTCATCATCATAAAACTCCACATTGGATAATTAGACATTCCCTCAAGCCATAGTTGGTACTCGTACGCGTACGAGTAAAATCGTACGTGTCGTACCGTACGTACTCGTACGTTCTCGTATGAACTCGTACGAAAATCGAAAAAAATCACTTACTCAGCTTTTGAAGCGTGAAATGGTTCATTTGAACCTTGCTTGCTCTTGGGTTTTTGGCTTCCGTGCAGTGACTGTGTGCTTTAGATCCATTTGAGGTACTTCTACACCTTTTCCTTACCCTCCTAAGCTTCTCTAAAGCCTACCTAGGTCCTCAATTATCTTGCCGATCATTCCATTTATCTCTTTTACCATTCCAAGCTTCACACACACCACATTTTACTTTATTTGCAATCCTTAATTGTCCAATAACAATGGTGAAAGATAAACATGAAGCTTTCACTCTCCATTGCATTAGTGTTGAAAAGGACACCAAGAAGTCCAATTCACACCATTGAACATGCAAATATTGTGGAAAGAGATACACTAGTGGAGCTACAAGGCTCATACAACACCTCACAAAGGTTGGCGAGAAAGTGGAGGCATGTAAAGAAATACCGGACCACATTGCCAATGATATTAGACCTAAGCATTTGGGCCTTTCATCTGGTGGTCGTTCACACGTAAGAGGGTATAATGCTTCTCCTCCTTAACCATCAACCCACTCAAATGTCCCCGAAACATCACAAGATGCCCAGTCACATTTTCAAGCATCAAATGCACCAAATATTTCACAATCACCAACCGTGAGAACTTCTACATATCAAAGGCAAGGTGAATTAGGAGATGCTCCGGGGCATACGAGGACATCTCTCACATGACTCAAGGAGAAGCAAAAGATCGCGGATTCAGAGATCACTAAATTGGTAATTTTAGAAAATTTATCTTTTAATCTTTTGAATTCAAAGCATTGGAAGCCTACTTTGAAGGCAATCTCGGAGGTGGGCCCATGTCAAGGATGGACGGGGCCTTCTTATTTGGATTTAAGAAGAAGAAAAATTGATGAAGAGAAGAAGAAAATTGATCTCGCTCTTCTTCCTATGAGAGAGAAATGGTCTAGATATGGATGCACTATCCTCTCCAATGGATGGAGAGATAGAAAGAATAGGAGCATGATTAACATATTTGTATCATGCCTAATTGGTACATTCTTTCTATGTGCGGTAGAGGTGGGCATAAAGGGAAAGAAGTCCACCGGAGCTTTCATATATCGGCACATTAAGAAAGCAATAGAGGAGGTAAAATCTTTAATTTTATTTGTTATTTTTGGAATTTTTATTTTTCAGAATTTTTCATTAATGATCATTGATAATATATTAATCCTTAGAAATTTCAACTGTATATGCATAGGTGGGAGCGGAAACTGTTGTGCAAGTTGTGATCGACAATGCGAGCAATTGTCGATATATGGGAAAGGTCTTAGAGGAAGAATATAAGCATATTGTATTGACTCCTTGTGCTACACATTGCCTTGATCTATTGATGGAGGATATAGGTAATTCTATTTTTTGTGTAAAGTTTTTAAAATTTATCATGGTTCATGAATCATGTAGATCTAGTATCCACGCATGTGCACATGCATGTGCATGTGCATGTGCATGTGCATGTGCATGTGCATGTGCATGTGCATGTGCATGTGCATGTGCATGTGCATGTGGCATGGACATGGGCATGTGGCATGGGGATGGGCATATGGCATGTGGCATGTGCATGTGCATGTGCATGTGCATGTGCATGTGCATGTGGCATGGGGATGGGCATGTGGCATGGGGATGGGCATGTGGCATTTGCATGTGGCATGGGCATGGGCATGTGCATGTGGCATGTGCATGTGCATGTGCATGTGCATGTGCTATGTGCATGTGCATGTGCTATGTGCATGTGCTATGTGCACGACACATGTGCATGTGCTATGTGCAATGTGCATGACATATGTGCATATGCATATGCATGAAATTTGAATTTTGTATACTATTGTCAATATGTTTCTGGCCTTTATGAATCATTATCATGATGTATGTGTGGATGTTGTTTCTATTTGCAGGGAAGCTTTCATGGATAAAGGCTTGCACACAAAAAGCCTCTAGCTTGGTATATTTTTCACATAGAAAAAGAAAGTGTTATCCATGTTTAGAGAGTATAGTAAGCTTGAAATCAAAAAGTCTGCTACCACTCGCTTTGCATATATGTGGATTGTGCTTTCACGCCTTCTTGAGATCAGAATCCCTCTTAGACAGTCAGTGGTCTCTCCTCTATGGAATGATTGGGATGAGAGCTCATTGGAGGAATCCAAGAGCATGCAGAGGCTATGCTTGGATGAGGAGTTTTTGGGAGAATGTAAAAGCTGTCTTAAATATTTTGACACGTATTTATAGAGTTTTACGCATGACAGATTGTGAGGATGCCACATTGGGGCTCCTCATACATACGATGAGGAGAGCCATAGATGATATTAGGGCAGCCACTCTTGTCACTACGGAGAAAGCCAATGAGGTGCTTGAGGTAAGAAATATTGTAATTTGTAAATTACTAAATTGGAAAGCATGTTGCATTCTTTAATTAATAATTTTCAAGTACTTATAAGCTATTTCTTTTTTCATTAGGTGACATTGAGGAGATGGACATGGACGCATAGACCCATTCATGGATTTGCGGGTCTATTGCATCTTGCATTTAAAAGCCCTGGACTATATACAGATATCGAGTTACTTTCAGATAGACTTTCATACATGTCACGGGTTGTTCCCTCTCACTTGCATAATGAGATGTTAGAGCAGACCAGTTGTTACTTGGATGAGAGAGGAAACTGGTTCACATTCCCTTCATGTTGGGATAGGGCTTCGATGGTGAAGCCTCTTTTTTGGTGGCAGAATTTTGGATTCAGCTTCTCCACTTTATTTACATATGCTATTAGGGTTCTCTCACAGGATTGCTCATCCGGAGCCTGTGAGAGAAACTAGAGTGCCTTTTCTCTTATTCATACAAAAGTGAAGAATAGACTTAGCCCTGAGCAGATGGAGAAGTTGATTTACTGCCGTACTAACTTGAGGATGTTGGAGAACATACCAAACATGGAGACATTGAAGCAAGTAAGTGTAATTTAATTTTATATATAAATTATACATTATAAATTATAATGTATGAATTCGTAAATGACTATTTGAAATCTCTTTCTATTTTAGGTTGATGTAGATACATTTTGGCCATTATTGAGCGCCACGTCTCGCCCAGGAGATGAGATGCATGAGGATGACGAGGAGTTCCTATTTGCAGAGCTTTATAGAGAGCTATCCTCGATAGATGTGAGGCAAACTCGGAGCTATACCAGTACCAATAGAGGCATTAGAGTGGTCTGTGGTCGTGGAAAGGGCTTGATCATTTGACGTGGATCGAGTTCCACCACTATGCATGGAGAGGAGGCCGGTACAAGCAGAGCACCCCTACATATGGCCACATATATGAGGAGGACGATCTTGCCTGCTCCACATCATTCCTCTCAGTTTGATGATGAGGGGAATGTTATTAGTCTCATAGAGAGTCCAGTATCATCTACTTATGAGATGACATCATAGGATTCTTTAGATTAGCCAGATGACTCCGATAATGACATTGAGTGATCATTGATGATCATGATTCACGATTCATATGTATTGTGATTATGATTTATCATATCATGACATTATGACATTATGATAGTTAGCATTTGTTTTTATGATTGTGGTCCGTGGACATTAGTGATCATTGATGACTCATGAGTTATGATTGATGATGATGATGTATTATAATTTGTGTGACTCAAGGCATGATTATAAATTATAATTTATATGTTTTATTTGAAACTTTGAAGTTTGATTGTTGATCATTGATATCATTGTTGCACATAGCACGCTTCACAAGTGATGATGCACAAATTACAATGCACATGTGAGTCCAAAGTCGTGAAATAAATGATGCAGAATTTGAATGGTAAATGCACATTGCCTAATGCACAATACACAAAATGCAAATTAGTAAAATTACATTGCATAAATGATAATGTTACACATTTGTGACTTGTCATTGTTAATTGCATATTGCACATAATGTGGATGCACAATGCATATTATGTGAAAGTTGAAAGTTGAAACACTGAAGTCTGAATCATAGATGCACATTACGCATAACTTACATGCGTCGTGTATATATGACATATGTATTATGAAGATATTTCACATCCATCTTTACTAGATTAGCTATGTATATATGTATTTTACATACAACCTATGAAATTTCAAAATAATTATTAAAAAAGGGGGGGTGGAGGATATTTCGTACTAATATCGTACGGATTCGTACCTCATGATTAGTACGTACCTAGTATAGTACTAATACGTATCGTACGGATCGTACTTGACTAACTATGCCTCAAGCTTATCTTCATTCTCAAGTCTATAATCACCCATCTTGTTAAGGATGTATGTGAACTATGCTCTGCTACCAAATGTTGGAAGTAGGGTGGGCCTCAGTAACAATATAACAAGTTTACAGGATCTTCCAACACATGAACATTAGCATATACACCTTAAATCTCAAAAAGATGATAAGTGAGAGATAGAGAGAGAATAGATAATTTCTCAAAGTGTATGGTAAGCTAGGATGTTCACCTACACTATCTTATATTCCAATGTCAAATAATAATGTATTAATTTGATACAAATTGATAATATCTGAATCTACGCAGAAATAGGAACTAGATACAAGAAATTGTGTGTAAAGTGCTTAAGAGGTATGAAGAGTGCGTGTGTGTGTGTGTGAGAATATGGAGAATATGAACAATTTAGACTGTTTTACAACAAATCCTAATTCTGATTAACCTAAATAAAAAACTAGTGAATGAACAAGTAAAGATAGAAATAGACTTGTTACTCACAGTGCTGATGGTTAGCTGAAACTAACTCCTCCAAGAAACTCGAGATGTAGAGCACACCTCCTCCATGAGTATAGAACTCTTCTCCCTAGTAGTCTTGATCACGAACGCTAGGCTTGTAGTCCTTGAGTGATGATTGATTACACTATGAGCCAAGGATTTTCTTATATAGCTTTAGTGCCCTTATGAAAAGCACTCTACGAAAAGAAATAACACAAAATCGACGGTTGATGAAAAATCTTTGCGAAAAAGAAACTAGGCAAAAAACGCTGCTGTCGCTATGCTGACACTGGGGATTCGAACCCCTGTCGATGATTTGAGAGACTGTTATTCTAGCCACCTTGCCTACGCTTTTTGTTGTGGAATCTACTAAGAACAAGACATATTATGGCTGTTGCTTTGGAGTTGTTTGGACTATTACGACTTGTTTCCAACAATGTGAACATAGGCTGAAGAACCAAAAAGTTTGAAGTAACTCACATTGGGTTTCTTACCATAATAAGCCTCATAAGGTGTGATGTAATTGGCTGTATGTATTGCATCAAAACCGAAACTTAGGAGAAAGTTTTTTGGATGACATCATGCTATGCTTCATCTCAACAAATATCCTATTCTTTCTCTCTGCAACACCGTTCGGTTATGGACTCTAAGCAATAGTGAGTTGATGAGAGATACCATTTGTCTTTAAGAAAAGATTTGAAGTCCTTTGGCATGTACTCTCCTTCTCTATCACTTCTCAAAATCTGAATTTTTGTTTGATTTTAATTTTCAACCATAGCTAAGAAGTCTTTGAAATTAGGAAAGACTTTGACTTTGCTTTAAGACAATAAATCCATGAATATCTTGAAAAATCATCAATAAATGTGACGAAATACCGATTACCTTGAATAGAATCTGTTCTCATAGGACCATTCACATTTGATGTATGATCTGCAACTTCCTTGTGGCTATGATGCATCCATGTTTCTTGAACGGAAGTTTGTGAAGCTTTTCTTTAAGACATCCTTCACATGATTCTACATCATCTTGTAAAGCAAAAGTAGTCAAACTCTCTAGCATACCTTATCTTTGATGTGCTTGAGAGCTGTGTAACTGACATAGATGCCACTTTTGTTTTCACCTTGAAGTAGACAATGCTCCTCATTAGGTGAGAGATCTGACATGAATCTTTCTTGAAAACAACTTTATATCCATTTGTTAAGAAAGTAGATATCAAAAGCGATTTCTTCTTCATTTCTAGAACATAAAGAACATTAGAAATTGTGAAATTTGCAATGCACTTGTCTTTAGGTTTACTTCTCAAACACTTACAACATCCAAATCATGACCATTTGCAATGGTCACTCTTCTACTTGACGAATTAGAAAGTGAACTAGATACCTTTTTGCAAAGTGTCATATGCTTAGCAGCTCCAGAATAAAAAATCCAAGGATTATCAAAGATTACATTTAATGCTGCTTGATCGAAAGCTAATTCTTCAATACTGACACATGCATAAGATTCTTCCTTTGAAGACCTAGGTTTTGAATTATCTTCAACATTATTATTTAACTCTTTTTTCTTCTCATTATAAATCCTTTTTCCACATTTTGCTATCAAATGACTTGGTTTCTTGCAGTAGTGGCAAATTCCTTTCTTTGAAGTAGATGTAGTGGAAATAGTCTTCTCTTTTGGTGTGAAAG
The DNA here is from genome assembly GCA_020310875.1 of Ceratopteris richardii. NCBI lineage: Eukaryota > Viridiplantae > Streptophyta > Polypodiopsida > Polypodiales > Pteridaceae > Ceratopteris > Ceratopteris richardii. The sequence continues at coordinate 103,789,585 of CM035440.1, read as the reverse complement.
AAGTGCTAAAGGTAGATATGGTAGAAGATGAAGTGAAAGATTTAGAAGTGGAAGACTTACTCTTCTTCTCCTTCTTACTTTGTTGTCTCTTCTTCTCCTTGTTTGTTGTCTCCTTCTTCTTCTTAACCTTTGATGATGATAACATGGCTTCATCATTCTCTTCCATACTCATTTTGTTGATCTTCATCTTGAAGTAATCGGAACTGAAACTCTTGAAGTTGGCTAAGTGTCTCCTTAGATGTGCTTTCTTAGCACGATTTCTACTTTGATAGAGATTCTCTAACTCCAATTGCATGACTTGATTTGGGGTATAATATGCCTTTTGACTCCCATAGCAAAGAATGAAAGTGCTTGTGCAACCCTTGAATCCCATTAGGATTGCTAGTGTGTAGGAAGTAATCTGGTAGTATCACGGACTTCAGATGATGAAAGAGTATCTTCTTCTTCTTAATTAATAACTTCATGTTGAGCAAAAATTTGGGCAATAGGTCTTTTGGAAGATGAAGCAACGTCCTCTCTTGTTTGTCTTGGTCTTGGGTACTTGCCATTGACAATATTACTTAAGTCTTTAGATACTTACAAATTCATCATCATAAAACTCCACATTGGATAGTTAGACATTCCCTCAAGTTTATCTTCATTCTCAAGTCTGGAATCACTCATCTTATTAAGGGTGAATGTTGGAAGTGAGGTGGGCCCTAATAATGATATACTCAGGCTTACAGGATCTTCGAACACATGAAACTTAGCACACACACTTTAAGACTCAAAATTAGATACTATTTTGGCATTGTTTTCAACATAATGAAGATGTTATCAAATAGCAGAGAAAGCCCGTCGAAAACCTTGTTGACCATGTGCACACTCTAGTACAATGGTGAATACCAACGCGAGGAGCTCCACCTCATAATTGTCAATCCGCGGAGAGGTCCATCTCCGCGAATGAATTTGAGCTTAGTCTCGAGGACCGCCCCATAAGCTTGACCATGATGTGACCAATCATGATAGTCCTGTAGTTCCTTTGGTCTAGGGTATTGTCGGATTTGTGGATGGGCACAATGATGTTCTCCATTCACTCCTGCGGGAATCCCTCCCCTATGACCCAATTGAAAACATGTGCAATCAAAGGGGCTATAGTGGAGGCAATATATAAAATAGAGACGCTCACTCCGTAGACCTCTGTGGTTGGACGAACGCCCATGCTATAGTCGGTCAATGGCCTTCTAGGTCATCTTTGCCATAAAGAAAGATGAGCTAATAGCACGGGCCTTGGGTGGATGTGGGATGGGAGGCTGCATATAATCTCTCATCATAGTCATGCCAAATCTAAAAGTCCTTGATAGGTGTGATCGCTCGTGTCTCTCGTAGAGTGCAGCATGCTACAACACAATTCATGCTCATAGATAGGAAGTATAGCTCAAGTTCATGTGCCTCCTTAAAGCCCCGCCTTTTTTGGGGTGTAAGGGTCTTCATATGTCTCTTGGCCTCTCTCTTTGAGATCTCTCCCAGTGCTCTCTGAGCTCATAGTCGACAGTAGATACTCCTACAATCATCATCATACGAGTGGTTTTGTGGCATGGTCCTAGGGGGAGGTGTGTGACTAGAGTGAGTGGTGTGCAGGAAGGAACTAATGGAAGATGTTTAAAGAATGGATGCTATGTGTGAGGTGAGTATAGGTAGTGGGGTATCAGGATGAAGCAGAAGATCTCCACCAACTTGAGCTCAGTATATGTGCACTAGCTCGTACGTGATGTGAATGGTGGTGTGTGGGGTGTTTTGTCATTGGTGGATGTGTGTGGGTGTCTCGCTTAAGGGATAGTGCAAGATATGTGTGATCTGCCCCGATGGGTATAGATGGGATGGTGAAGGGACTTAGATTGTGGGTGGCCTCCCTGGATCCCACGATATAATCTACCGTACTCCCTCCTCCATCTGTAATTGAGTGTGGTGGGCATGTGAATCCCCCTGAGGTACGCCAGTGACCCATCCGGTTATAGATAACGAGATGACGTTGAGAACCTAGGCTGAGCAGGTGGGCACCTTAGAGTGTGTGCAGAATCAGCTGAAGCTCGTGTCGTAGATTCCTCTTGTATAGTGGTTACATAGTTGCATTGCAACGCGTTGCAAATGGTTCGCAACTTCACAATTGCAACTTTGCAATGTTGCTGCGTTCGCAATGCATTGCTTTGCATGCATGTTTTTTTTATAATCCAAGAAATACCCAAAACTATATTTTCCTTAGAAGGGATAAAAAATTATTTAAAATCGTGTCCAAAATGTTTGATGCATGCAATTAGAAAACATGGAGAAATTGAGGAAGACATAAAAAGCTATAAAAGTGTAGACTTTGATTTATGTATGATTTTCTTTATGGGCCTTATCACCTTGAGCTAGCCAAATATTTTGGATATCCCATGTTCTCCTTCTAATGCAATTATAGAGCTTGGACTAAAGTTTCATGCTTGGCCTTGGCCCTACAAAGCCAAGGGTACTCTTCTATGATAATTGATCTCACTATTTAGCACTGATATCACTCGTGAATATTGAATTGCGTAGGGACTAATCTAGACTCAATAATCTATACTATATATGTCCATGTATATCCTATACTATACTATATAGGTATGTTTGTATGTATGTAATTACAAATATGCATGTGTATGTATGTATGTAATATGCATGTATGTATGTATCTACTTATATGTATGTATGTATGTATGTATGTATGTATGTATGTATGTATGCATGCATGTATGTATGTATGTATGTATGTATGTATGTATGTATGTATGTATATATGTATGTATGTATGTATGTATGTATGTATGTATGTATGCATGCATGCATGCATGCATGTATGTTGTATGTATGTATATATGTATGTATGTATGCATCTATGTATGTAATATGTATGTATGCATGCATATTACATACATAGATGTATGTATGTATGTATGTATGTATGTATGTGTGTATGTATGCATCTATGTATGTAATATGTATGTATGCATACATGTATGCATGCATGCATGCATGCATGCATGTATGTATGTATGTATGTATGTATGTATGTATGTATGTATGTATGTATGCATCTATGTATGTAATATGTATGTATACATGTATGCATGTGTGTAATATACATACTACGTGTCGCATATCTACTTTTAATTCATTATATATATGTGAGTATATTTATTCATGTGTGTAAAAGGATGCATTTCATCATATATTAGTTATAGGATGCCTAGAGTACAAAAATATTAACTGAAAACCCTAAAAAAAAAGAATTGCATTCTCAAGGTTTTAGCAACGTGTAGGCCCAAACGTTGCTATGTTGCTAACTGGAAACCATGCACCCAAAGTAGGCTTCTTTTGGGGTTCTCATGTGTCTCTATCAAAAAGATAATATCCCTATCTTTGCTCATCTCCTTGAGCCTCTCTAGATGTGTCCACAATTCTCCATTGAAGTTCTACATTGCAAGATGTACCTCCCCAACTGTCTCACAAGCCATGAAAAGTGGGATGGTCTTGCCATCAATGATGATCCGCCCGTCCCTGTAGGAAGCTTTCTTCCTCTCTTTGTTACGGCCTTCATGTACTCTTGGCATGCATGTGTGGCGATATGCTACTTGCATGGGTGTGAGATCGTCATCTAGGTAAATAGGGGGACCTTCCAACGCTCTCAAAATCACTCCGTTGCAGAGGAAGGTGGATCTTACCACTTCAGAGTGTAAGTGCAAAACCTCGTAAGGTCTTTCCCCACTCTCCAAGATTTGATGAATGGGAGGGCTTCTTCTTCCTTGTAACCGAGCTTCTTGCATAGTGTCTTCCCATCCATCTCGGGAGTGGAACCTTCTATCTGTGCTATACATGTGCCTCGCTTATTAAGATGTTGGGCTTGTCTCATCCTCTCTTCCTCAATGGTGGTCTGCACAATGAGGGCTTCTTCTTTCGCCACTTTATTGATGTTTTTCTTCACTATGTTGACCCATCCTGCTTCCTTTGCATCCGTTCTACGTTCACCTTCTTCGATGGTGAGGGATGCAATCGAGGTGAGGAGTTTGATTAGTTCCCGTATGGCCTTCTTCTCTTCTATCCAATCTTTTTGCCTCTTAAGCCATTCTTCTCTCTCCATCAATCTCTCCATCTCCCATTCTTCTTTCTCATTGCCCCATGCTTCATGCTCTTTGGTGGTGAAGCCTTCCACTTCTTTTTGGAGTTTGAACTTTGGAGATGCATTTGATGATAGAGGTGATGGTCGAGTCGGTGGTCCGCTTATTGTCTTTGATAATGACATTGAGTTTGTCCTCCATCCTTGTTATTGTCCTGTGTCGAAGATGTCCTGTTCTAACGAAAGGGGTTTCACTGTCTACTATCCTTCAGCACGTGGTATTCTTCAGTGCGTGACACCTTCTTCTACTTCTCTTGTAGTCATTCAAGGTGATTCCACAGACCTGCGCAAACTCTAAAATCCATCTATGTTGTCCAAGCCCACGTAGCCAAGTGGTTTGACGCCTTGAGTCTCTAGGAAGGGGGGGAGGGGGGAGGGAGGGAGGAGGGGAGGGGGAGGGGGGGAGGGAGGGAGGAGGGGAGGGGGAGGGGGAGGGGGAGGGGGGGGAGGGGGAGAGTTAGAGCATGTATTCGTCCTACATCGTCTGGTGACATCGACCAGTGAACATGTTTCAGTTTGTAGTCCATATGCCTAGGCCAGTCTACATATGTATACATATGTAATTTCATGTATTTGTGCGAGAGCTGTGTGCACCTGTTAGTCGTTTAGGTGCCCTCTTACATTTCAACTGGAAAAGTGTTCTTGAAATTGATAAAATGAATTAATTTGCTTAGTATGATGCAAACATAAAAAATCTCTGGTCTGTTATCTGATGTTGAATGTGTTAAAGCACATTCTTCTGAACAGAGTAGAATGTCTTATAAAAGGTAAAAGTTGACATGAGGCTATTGTCTTGTAGTCTTGTAGCCAGAGAAGGGGATGGAATATGTTAGGGGAACGTTCCATGTGTGGGATTGAGCGTTCTTTTTAGACGTCTCAATGGCTCCTGTCAATTATTTTTGCATGAGAGGCTGGTATCCTGCTGTCCCAGGAGCTTTGGACCTGCCTCTGTTACTTCGATGCACACACTTACAATGATACATGCATCTTCACACCCTCTCTCTCTCTCTAACACACACACACACACACACACACACACACACACACACACACACACACACACACACAGAGGGTGTGTGAATTGATGTGCATGAGTGGTAACATAACTTACAGTGAGCTGAAGGCTCCATTTTTACTTGCAGGCTCGCCAAGAAGTGGAGCTATTGTACAACTTGTTCAGGTTCTCGTAGCTGCCAAGCTTGTGACGGAAAAGGAAGATTGAGTACCTTGTGACAAGGGAGCTGAAGGCACTAACTTGTTGGAGCTTAGTAATGGCTATTTTCCTAATTAAATTGGAAACCCGCAAAAACAAGTCTTCCTTTACGGATAAAGAATCTCTCTCTCTCTCTCTCTCTCTCTCTCTCTCTCTCTCTCTCTCTCTTTCTCTCTCTCTCTCTGTTCTAGATTATGAGTCTTTCATTACCTTCTTGGCACTTTCAACTATTCATATTCTACATTATTCTTTATTTTCTTTCTTTTCTCTTGTCTAGGCATTCTACCAAATCTGCCATAATGTAACTTTTTATTGGTCAAACTGACCTTGGAAGATGTTTATATATCATATCAATTCATTTTATTGCACATCTCTCTCTCTCTCTCTATTTCATTTTCAATTTGGGAGTAGTACTCTAGGATATGGATGTTTGTGGTTGTTTGGTACTTTGAGTCTCCAATTCTGCATTGGAAATAAACGACATGACTGCATATATATCTCCATTCATAATCAAATATAGAAGCTTCACATTTTGAATGTGGTTATGCTGTGAAGAAAATGAAGTAAATGGGATTTAAATTGTGTATGCACATATTTTCATCAATGTTTAGGCATAGTATCACATTTGTGTGTGATCAATGCAAGTCTAGCCTTGGTAAAGCTCATACTAAATCTAATTTGCCTTCAACAAAGTCTTGAAGCATATTTTACATGATGCTTTTTGATTTGTTTCCATAGGTTACAATCTACTTGACTCTGTTTATGTACAAAAGACATGCTTATTCCCTATACTTTTTTTGAGGTGATAAAATGGAAACAAGTATGCATTCTGGAATTCTGTATGTAAATCTTCTTGTGACTTATAAATGGAGATTATTTTCCATGTTTAAGTAGATATTATCAAGTGATCCAGATGAATGGAAGAGGACATATGGAATACATATTGGCAACGTTCACAAAGGACAAGATTCAAGTCTTTATCCTAGAATTTATGTAATCTGATCCACCTTTACTATCTAAAGGGGTTTGCAAAAGTCTCAAAGATCTCGCAATGGAACCTATGCATGAAACTGAACTCTCTGGTCAATTCATTGCAATAGGTGATTCAAGAATCCACCATCTTTCAATACACTTTCACAAGTTCCTTGTTTATGCTATTATGCGATACTATGCCTATTCAACCATGCTAGTTATTCAACTATAACATGGATACATATCTACATTTATATATCACCTTCATTCACATGTAGAAGTGTTCCATGGGATTGATGTAAGTTGAGACAGTTTTTAATGATGAATTTTCTGATAAGGTTTGTGTTTTTTTTGTTTATATTTCTATAAAGTGGCAAAGTAGCTAGATGTATTGAAATGCAAGAGTTTTTAATTAAATGAACGACCATCAACTTGTTGATAATATTTATTAGCCACTTTTGATTAAATACAATAGTTCTTGAAGGAATAACACAATAAGCTGTCAAATATGATGAGAATTTATTCTAGAAAGAATAGTACCCTTGACGTGTGAGAGCAATGAATCCTTTGAAGAACCTAATCGAGGATTCATTGAACATCTTTCCAATGTCAATAGTTTTCATCCATTTGGATTATTTGAAGTGCATTCCTTGACCAATATGGACTTGTATTTTGTGCTATTATAGGTTTAAGCTACAATTAATGGTGAAGTTTTCTCTCCATTTGCATCCTCTTTTGTTTGCATGTGGCGATCAAAATGAGAGTTTTACAAATGGAAATAATGCTAACACCGAGAAAATGGTTTTCAATGATATTTAGAACTTGAAACCTTGAGAAAATCAAAGGCATGAAAAGTCAACCTTTTTAAGACAATAGAAGCTTGAAAGTGGGAAGGAGAAAAAGTCTCTCCACTATCACTATGTTAGATGCAAGACCGCAGGATGGCTATGGAACTATCTCCTAACCAAAAATATAGCTCTTGTCATGACACCTAGAATCTTGATGAGGGTCTCATCTATTCACATAGAAAGCAATTATGGGACAATGCATTTGGGAATCTCTCAGGCTTTAAGCTTTGGCTATCGCTTGAGCTAGGAATCTTGGCATCTTGCTTTGTTGCATACATGCATATATGATGGCATCTTGCCCAAAACATCTCTCTCTCTCTCTCTCTCCCCCTTCTAAAGATCCATATCATTAATGATCAATAGGAAAAAGAAATGTGAGTCACATCTTTAAATTCCCAAGTAGAATCTGGACGTGGACATCCTTTCCTAGGTACCGAATTGGAGAAGAGAAGTTCTACAAGGTGGTTGTTTCCTATCTAGTATCTCATCAAAATCTAAACAATGGTCCTTCATAAACATAAATGCTAGAAACTTGTTAAGATGGAAAATTGGATGTATTAAACAATTTAGAGGAAATCCTAACATAAATGCAATGTGACTAATCCTCTTGACTATCCTCAAATGACCCAAAAAAAAAAATCAAAGATAACCTTCCATGCTTACGTATTGAAAGTGGATTCCTTTTTAGGAATTTGTAAAAATACATTGTCTTCTTTTTTGCATAAGCCTAGCCCTGGGTACTTGTTGATTCTTGACCTTGCTATCTTGATATTCTCTTGAATCTTGGTGAGAAGTAAGAATATTATTGATAGTCCATTCCATTAGCATACTCTAGAGGCTCATCTATGGCTCAATAACTTCATATGTACATGAGAACTTCTTGAAATATCCTTTGGATGCTTATGCTTAGACCTTGACTACTTCTTTAAGATAGAGACGTTGGAAACTCTAAGCTTTGTATATATTAGAGATGAAAATTTTTCAAAAGAAATGCATTTTCAGTGAACTTACTATAATGGCTTTCTTGCTCAAATTGAGTAATATTTTGATAGATGTTCCTTGTGAACCCCACATCCTAATATGGAACTCTAGGTTTTGGTAACAATGCAATCTACATAGGTATCAAGTGAGCCATCTAGCTCAATCTATCCACCATCAGGATGATTCTTCCTTTTCAGAACCATAGCAAAAAAGAAAGTTCTCTTTGGGCATTGCTTGAATGTATGGTTTCCCTAAGCAACCGTAAAATTTGTTTTTTTAGCAAGTTTTATCTTTTTGTTTTGGACTCAATCTAGATTGCTGCTAATTGTTCTTGGCTGACTTGGTAGTATATATCGAATGAACATGCTTAACATGTTGAGTGAAAGAAAAGAATGGTAACATTGATTTAGAAAATTAGGATGTAAAAGATCTTTGAACAATCTATGTCATGCTTACTCTTTGGCCATCTTCCTAGATTGGAGAAAGTTCCATAACTTCAATTGGCCTAGTGTACTCTATTGGAGTAGAAACCAAGTGTTTAGGTCTTTGTTCCTCTCATCTAGTTGTACAAAGTTATTGTAAATAATTCTTTAGACTCCTTCCATGATGGGCTCTTATTTTCTCATGTTCAACATTTTTCCATTATGAGTGCTCAACATTAATCAAATTAGATGTTGCCTACTAGATTTTTTATGCGTTATCATGATACAAGATGAAGGAAAGCACTACTTTCTTAGCGAGTGATCCATTGCATGATTTGTATGTATCATGGTTGTGCCATCCTGGTGTGATGTCTTTACATCATTGATATTCCATTGGGGTTCTTTCCTCTAGCTCTTGTAGTTGTTGTCCTACCAGAAGAGGAGTAGATTTTTTTATTAGGTGTAGATGAAAGATTTTTTATAGGAATTTTAGAAGCACCTATTGTTTTTTTTCTGAAAAATGCGCGTCAAATTATAAACAAGGGATAAAAATTACAAAAAGTTAGAGAGAATTACAAAAATGTGTTTTAGGAGTATCTATATTCTATAAGTTCACCTATATTCTATAAGTGCCCTAATACAACATTCAAATCCCCCCTCATTCTAGTTACTTTAGAATCAAGAGCATTGATTTGTTCACTGTATGGATTTTCAAGTTCCTCTTTAGTGAGGAATTTCTCAAACACGTTTTTCCATTATGAAGGAATTTGAGAAAAAAATACTAATTCAAGGTAAGAATGTAAGTAATAAATTATCCACAATGAAAGGAAACGATACACATCTCATTGCAATGATTAGAAAAATTACATGCATTAACAAGCAAAGAAGATGAGAAACCGTAAAATATTGTGAAGGATAAGAACAATCTTTCTATACCCTCAAACTAGTCTATAAAATCATATACCCATTAGTTTTTTATTTTGTTTTTCCTTGTATGGAATTGTGGCACAATCAAATATACCAATAGACAAAGATGAGAAAATGGAAGATGAGAGGAAACATAGATAGAGGGATATTTATAACTCAAATGATCAAATTGCTAAGAGGAATGTTGTTGCACAGATGGTGCTATCCAGACATGCGCTCCCAATATCGAGCTTAGTTGGTGATCTAAATAGAATTTAGATGAAGGTCTCACTAGTGCACAATCTTATCTAAATCTTCGCATAGGCCATGCTTATAAAGCTTTTACAATGGGATTTGATATAGACAAAAATATTTGGAAAAATATAATTTTCCACAATATTCCCACAACTAGAAATCCTACCATCTTGGCTTTGCAGGTTTGGGGGGGGGGGTGATTCCCCCAAACCCTACAAAAGGGGGCAATCCCCCCTTTGCACTTCCCCCCATTAAGGTTCTATGGGGAAACATTGCGATACCATAGGGCTTTTATTTCCATGTTGAATGGCAACCCAGTGGCCTGTAAGTTCATGCCCTACCTAATCTCATGGCTAGGCTCACAAAGATAATCTATTAATATCTATGGTCACACATATACCTTTTTGAATTTGGAAGTTAAGGTTCCACAAATGTCCACACTCTCAAAATGGCTTCTCCCCATAATGGGGGCCTTACAATGTAGAGCACCATGGATGTGTGGTTACTTGAGGGTGGAGTATTGAGTATATCTAAAATTCCTTGTGTCATGTGTATCTCAACATCATAAAACAACATATACAATTCTTGCTTGAGTCTATGGCATACGTACAATTTCAAATTTAATTAAGAAACAAGTACTAAATCACATCACATGTCTTCTTCATCAAAACAAAATGTAGTCAAGTAACCGTACATAATCATATTGCCACCTACATACAAAGATGAATGCTATACAAAACCATATTTCTAAAACGAAAATTTCATGTGCACCTAGAAATACACCTTAGAGATAAGACTTTGAATATTATTCAACAAATTGATCAAAAGGATTTGAAACAATAGACATATAATTGATAAAACTTATGTTTGTACAAAATTGAAAGTGTTATTCCATTTACATAACCATGAGAACATAAAATTTACCAATAAGTGAGATGTTTAATTTGTTATGCTATGAAATAGAAAATAAATGAAAATAGTTCTTCATTTAGAAGAAATAGTCAAAATAATAAAAAAGGTATACTAAATGACAATATTGCAAGATTTAGTACCTAAAGAAAATGCAAGTGCCTATTGAGTAAGATTTAGGTGTGAAAATAAAGTAAAATCAGTGATCTAACTTTTGGAACACATCATTTAAATGCGAAATAAATCAAAGGAATTTCATGATTAAAAGCCATTATATAAGGAAAACATGGGAAGTTTACTCTATGTAAATTAAAATCCAAAAAAGCAGTTGCAAAAAATTGAAAAAGTGTCAAGTATCGTTTTCTCCCGCGGTCGAGTATCGCGATACCTAAGTATCGTGATTCTTGTGGTTGAGTATCGCGATACCTGACCTCGCTAAGTATCGTGTATCGTGGAGCTCTCTTCGCGATACCTGACAAGTATCGGGTATCGTTGAATCGGATCTCACAATACATGATAAGTATCGAGTATCGTTGAGAATTTCTCACGATACTTGTTGAATATCGCATATCGTGTATCGTGAAATTCAGGTCGCGATACTCGTCAAGTATCAAGTATCGTGAGTTTTGGATCACGATACTTGCTGGATATCGTGTATCCCGGAGATAACTTCCCCGATACCTGACCAGTATCGAGTATCGTCTTGAATTTCCTCGCGATACCTGTTGTGTATCGAGTATCGTGGTCATTTTCTCGATGAGTATCGTGTATCGTGTATCGCAAGATCTCAGATCGCGATACCTGACAAGTATCATGTATCGAGTTCCTCAAGTATCGAGTATCGTGTTTTGTACGCAATATTGGGCAACTATCGTGTATCGTGTCTGCTGAGTGTCGAGTATCGTGTTTATTCAAGTATCGAATATCGTCTTCCGTGAAGTATCGTGTATTGTGTCTGGGAGATATCGTGTATCGTCTGAGTCAAAGGTCAAGTATCGTGAACTTTTTGTGGTCAAGTATCGTGACTTGAGGTCTCACAGTTAGTCCTGTCCCAACCAATTTTTTCTAGAATTCTGACCCATAGTGAAGAGCTCTAGAAGCTAGAGGTTGGCAAGGGCTGATAAGAGCTTTTAAGTGGATGAACCTGAGATTTGGGAGAACCCTAGGAAGCCGAAGAAGTGTGATCTCTTCTGTAGGAAGTGTAGCCGAACCAAGTAGCCACTCACATTATTCTGAAACCTCTAGTGAGTCAGAGGAAGAAATTCCTATGGCTTCAGAGGATATGCAAAACACTGTACCAATGATTGGTATGATGTCGATTATTGAGGGAGAATATCGGACATCTTTAGAATATGTGACCACCAATCAACATGAGATACCCATATACCTAGATGGACTAAACCGATCAGTGGCCAGACTGAAGAAAGCTTCAGATGCTTACATAGTGCCTAGGCCAGCAGTTAAGTATGCAGGAGGAGTTTATATGGATAAAAGGGATATCCAGTATGTTGTTACAGAACATCTTGAAAACATCAATGAACTTGGGGAAGAAAACAATGCCCCAAACCTTAATGAAGACGGGAATGAAGAGCAAGTGACCACACCTAGAGGGAGATCTATTGTTGTTAGGGTTTGGAGAGGAGACCTGGTTCCCCAAGATGACTCCTTAATGGATGTGTATTTGATCAATGGAATGGAGAATCTCCTTAGAGCCCACTCTTCATTATGGGAAGCAGCCCCTAATCCAGTTACTGTCTATGAGTTACAAGATCCTGACTTCCCCACCATCATCACGTATTTGGACAAAAACCAGAGAAGGTATTGGCCCTTAACAGAGTTAGAAAGAGCCGAGTTGAAATATCAGAATATTCCAGTGTTTCCCCCGAGGGATCAAGCCACTACTTCATGAAACCCACATGGAACCTCTCAGAATAATTCGTATCAACAATCGAGACAAACACAACAAACACAAATCCCTGTTAGACCACATGTACAGTTTGAAGGAGTCTATGAAGGTAATTGGTTCTAGATGGATCTATAAGATAAAAAGGAATTTTGATGGATCAATAAGCAGATACAAAGTTAGACTTGTGGCTAAGGGTTTCGCACAAACCCAAGCAATTGATTATGAAGAAACATTCTCACCTGTGACCAAAATGCCAACCATTAGGGTATTGGTAAGTGTGGCTGCATCCAAGAATTGGAACATGTATCAGTTAAATGTAAAAGATGCATTTCTAAATGGCTGGATTTCAGAGGAGGTGTACATGTCTCAACCTCCTGGCTATGAGGACCCAAACAAGGTAACATATGTATGTAAAGTGAACAAAGCTCTTTATGGATTGAAGCAGGCACCTAGGACATGGAACCATAGGTTGACCACATACCTTTAGGATCAAGGTTTTGTCATGAGCAAAGTAGATACGTCTTTGTTTATCAAGAGAAGTAATTCAGAGCTAATATACCTATGTGTATATGTTGATGATATCATACTTACAAGTAATGATGCTAATGGCATCAAAAAGATCAAGAATCAGATGATGAAGGAGTTCAAAATTAGTGACCTTGGATCACTTAAATACTTTCTTGGACTTGAGTTAGTCTATACTAATAGAATTTTCATTACTCAGAGAAAGTATATACAGGATATGTTGAAGAATTTTCATTTGCAGGATGCCAAAGTTGCAAGTACTCCAATGGAGGTAAACCTAAAATTAAGTGCTCATGAAGGTGATGTACTTGAGAACATTGCAGGTTACCGAAGCATAGTGGGAAGCTTGAACTATGCTACATTGACAAGGATTGACATTGCTGATGGAGTAGGTGTTCTAAGTCAGTTTATGCACAAACCTAGGACACTTCACTTGGAGGCTGCCAAAAGGATCTTGAAGTACCTTAAGGGTAATCAACATCAAGGATTGTATTTCCCTTATACATCAGACTTGGACATCAAGATTTATTGAGATGCAGATTGGGCAAGATGCAAAGATGATAGGAGTACCTCACGATACTTATCTTTTGCAGGTGATAAGCCAATATCATGGTCTTCAAAGAAGCAACCTACTGTTGCTTTATCTTCTAGAGAGGTAGAGTATAGAGGATTGACCAATGCTACTCAAGAGGCCATGTGGATCAAATTGTTAAATATAGAATTAGGATTGCATACTACATCTCCAAGGATTTTTGGAGATAATACAAGTTCACTACATCTTGCAGCTAATCCTATTTATCATGCTAGGGCCAAGCACATAGAGGTCCACTATCATTATGTGAGAGAGAATCTATTGAGCAAGGATATTCAGTTGGCATATGTATCAACAAATATGCAATGTGTTGACTTGTTGACTAAAGCAATAGATGGTACAAAACTTTGCGGGTTTAAATCAATGATTGGATTGCAGGACATTCATGAAGATTGAAGATGAAGGCCAAGCCAAAATGTTTGGCTTGAGGGGGAGTTGTTGGTGCAAAGTCCAAGCCCACACATTTGGCTTGAAGCTCATACACATATGAAGTTCCATGGAAACCATTGCTAGAAGAAATTTATCTTTTTACAATTGTAGAAGTCATTTATTTGACTTGAGAGAATCTTTGTAATCACCTACCAAAAACTCGTGGACTTGTTAGTTAGAAGAACATCTACTTCATTGAGAGAATATTTCCTAGAATGAAGGATCACTTTTAGAGAGAGCCAAAAGTTGAATTCAAATTCAAATTTGAATGTAACACTTATATGAAGTGACTTGAAAAGTCGTGGTTAGATGCTTCAACTCCCGAGCTCTCCATTGCCATTGTGTAATAGTGTGAGGCCTACATTGTAGCCTACACTTATCTCTATCATCAGGCTATGATTATTAAGCATATGATCTTGTACAACATTGTTCATTAATACAATACATCTACATTATTCATCTATGATATCTCTGTTACAGTCATTCTTAACTGTCAACTTGTGCTGATCATATCTCGGTCAATTCTTCACCAAATTCAATGATCTAGAGCTTGTTGGAATTAGCTCGAGATTGTCTACGTGTTGAAAAAGTTTGAAACAAAACCATTCAGCCGATTTGGAGAAAAATGCATCGAAGCACTCACTGGTCAAACTCTGCAGAGCTAATTGGATATCTCTAAAAGGAATTTTTCCAATTCCTACTGTATTGGTTGCACTGAGTATTACAAGCAGTAGGTGTGTGATAAAAAATAGAAGGTTTTCTTGAATCCTTCTATTTGGAAGTTGTCTGTATTGATTAAATCTTTTCCCACTCTTTTTATAGTATCATTGGAAAGTCAAGAGGGCCCACATATCATATCTGAAGTTACAAGGGGCTGGTACTAAGCAGGATTTGGCAGTACCTACTCATTTCTTGGAGTGTCCATCCATCTATCCCAACAAGGCCTAGCACACACACAAGGTGCCTCGAAGTGTAAGCACAATGCACACACAAATGCATAATGAATTATCTAGGGATACACCCTTAGACAAACTCAAATATTTATCCTTGGTCCACAACTCAAATAGAAATTCCATGCCATTGAGGTAAGAACAATCATTGAAGCAAGATTTCTTCCACATCTTTTTAATTTGGATATGTGATTAGACAAGATATGTGAGAATATTGTTCCTCAATCATGATTCACATAGAATGTTCAATACACCGCATTCCAGAAACAAAGAACAAGCATGATTATGGCAAACTATTCACATTTGGCATAACCTACAAGGCTTTCACTACATTATGTGATCATGTTGAAGTAAATTACATTTCTCAGCAACTTCATTGGTGAAGTTTTGTTATCACTTATGAAATGTTGAATTATTGGAGTTTATTATTGATATATTAATATGATTTTTGTTTTGATTTAACAACTGAAGGTTCGTGAGGGCATGGATGGGCATGGAATTATTCGGATGTATCTAAAAACTAATAAGATAAATTATATTTTGAAAAAAAAGATCAATGCAGAGAGTTTTTTCTAGAAAATCATAAAAATACTGATTGAAATAAGGATCGTTGTAGAATGTGACTTCTTTAAATAAAAGCTAAGGTTCTCCATGAAAGAGAGCAACTTTTTACTCACATGCTTGCTTTTCAAAGTCGCTAAACTCATTGTGACCTCTATTTTAGATACAATAAAAAAATATAAATACACGCATTTTGTAGACTCTTCTAACAGAATGTGTGGGGGGGGGGGGGGGAGGAGATTACACCCAATATTGTGTTTTGTCTCATTCTTTGTGCAATTCTTTTACTGTGTTTTTTTGGATTTCATACTCTCTGTATATGCATATTCGTAAGATCTTGCAACAAGTTCAACACATCCCAAAAACCATAATAAGTAGATGATCTTTAGAGATGAATGATTTTCATGTCAAAAGGATTCTATCGCAAGTTGCTTAGAACTCCATTGCCTAATGAAATAAAGCTATTTTTCATGTCAAAAGTATTCTATCGCAAGTTGCTTAGAGCTACATTGCATAATGTTATTCTAGTTTCCATGGAATGGGTGATAGGCCCTTGACGCATCCAGTTTTCATAGTAATTGAAAGTAGTGAATGCCATCTAAAAGGGATTCCACGAATGCATGTTTTCCAGAAGAGCATTGGGGACATAAAGCTCATTTCTAAGCCTCGAGAAACATTTCTCATATTAAGTCTTCAAGAGAAATCAAGTGCAAAAAATCTTTCTCTTGCCCCACATGTTTATCCTTTGCGACCACACAACTATACAAGCGGTTAATTGGAGTTTGGGAGAGTAGGCTTTCGCCGAACTTCCTTAAAAAAAACAATAAATAAAAAAAAAAACTATACAAGCGGCTAATTATGCTAATTTGAAAAAGGACCTCGTAAATGTTCTATCCTAGCATCATCCCAATGGATCCTTTTAGAATAGGAATATGGAATATGCCCTAGGCCTATATGCTCTCTCAATTATGATACAAGAAATAGGAGTCACATAATTTGTAGTGTTGGAATGTTATCACAATTTACACGTAGAATTTACTCTCGAGTTGCAAGAAGAATGATAAGCCATCTCAAGCCTACTAAAAATGAAGGATAATTTTAGTCATTTGATGATCATATGTCGGTGAAATCTTACCTTGATGTAGATTTCGAAGATGTCTAACGAGCTTGGAGGTTTTCAAGTAAAAAATCTTCTTTTTCCAACTTTGACCTTTAATAATGTTTGACAAAAACTTTTTCCTTTTGTGCATCATGAATTACATTATGTAGTTTAGAAATATAGTATTGTATGGTTGCATCCATTCTTTCTATGACCTAAAAATCTTAGAGTAATAATGTTTACCAATATATTGGAGTGATGGACTATCTCATAACTCTCTCGATAAAAAGAGAGTAGTCAGTTATGAAAGGTTGAGAGGAGGTGCCACAAGCATTATCTTTATTAGTTTTCTTTTTTCAAAAAGAAGTTCAACAATAGCCTACTCTCTGAAATTTTAATTAATAGAAAGAACAATTGCACAAGTGAATGGGCCTAACACTTGTGGGACCCCCCAAATCTCACAAAGCAAGGGTTGCTTAAAACTTGCAAGAAGATATTACAAAGAAGGTTGATAACCCTTTCGTCCCCCTCATGGGGGCCCACTAGCTTTTAATCTTGTTGCTCTCAAGGAAAAGCACTCTATGATGTCCAAAAAGGGGGGGGCTTCTTACAGTTGGAAATTATTTTGCCTAAAAGGAAAAGAGATCTTTTGATCGACCATTCTTTAGGAGGGCTACCATGTTGATATATTGTAGGTAGTAATGTGTGTGAACACTCTAGGACTGTCGGGGCACTTTTTCCCCTCTTTAGGAGGTTTTTTCCCCCAGCTTGTATATATGCCTATTACCCTAATGGGCTACATATCTTTGTACATTCTCTTGTAATACATTCAGTATTGTGTGTTGTGCTCCAAGCTTCTTCTTCTTCCTTGTGCTGTTTGCGTGCTTTCGTAGACCTCAAAGTCCAACAATTGGTATTAGAGCAGGTCGCCGCTTCATCTAGGGTGTCATCGACACCCCTCTGATCACAGTCTCAGAATCGCACAAAATTTGGTGAGCATACTCAAGGTGATTAGGAGATCAAAATAACTTTGCTGTGTGGTGACAAAATCGCGATCGCGATCTGAGCTCGTTTCGGCCTTCAAACACACTATCATAGTGCTTGTGTAGGCTATTTTGTCTTTTTGTGCTAAAGATATATACTGGTTTTGATTCGCAAGTATAAGCATCTCAAAGTTTGCTACAAGTTTAGTAGAACTCGTCAAGGTGTTTCTGCTCAACTTTTTCAGATACAATCATTTTTTTGCATGAGGCTATTTTAGTCAGTGACCATGGCTGAAAGTAGTGATGTATTCTGTATGTTGACTGTTGAGGATAAGTTGGATGGTATGAATTACCCATTATGGGCTTATATGATGCATCACCTACTTGTCGGAAAAAAACTGTGGAATATTATGCAAGGTGTCAAAAAATGTCCTATTACACCTGTAAATATAGGTACTGAAGCTGACGCAGATGGCATCAAAGATGGTGATATTCTACAAATTCCTATTCATGCTATGATTTTTGCTGCATAGAGCAAATTTTTGTTGGGATAGCAAAGATGCTCAGGCACATGCATTGATAGCCTTGTCTGTCAAATGTGCCATTATTCCTCTCACTCGCTCTTGCAGAATAGCTAAGGATGCTTGGGTTACACTTACCACATTGTACCATGCTAGGAATGAGGCTCGTGTTGCTTACCTGCGAAAACAGTTGGAGAGTGAGCATATGAATGAAGGTGATTCTATGGAAAGTTTTCTAACAAAGATCAAAGATTTGAAGGAACATTTAATTTCTGCTGATGAAGTCTTGACTGACAGCTCACGTGTGCATGCTGTTTTCAATGGTCTTCCCAATTCATACCAGAGATTTGCTTCTACTCTTCATTTGATGATGAAAGGCAATCCAAATGCCTTAACATTTGAGGAGTTAGTCTTTGTTTTGTGCAGGAACATCATTCTAGGTAGAACAGGTCCATTGTGTTGCAGATCAAGCTTTCCTAGCTAGTGAGAAGGGCAAAGGTACATGGAGCTCTTCTATTAGTAAGTAGAAATATGCGAATTATGTAAAATCAAAGAAGGATTACACAGGCGACAAGAAAATAGAAAAGCAGAAATTGTTTTGCAAGTAATGTAAAGCAAATGATCATGTCACAAAGAATTGTCCAAAACTGACCACAAAAGAGGCAAAGAAATTGTCAAGTGGCGATATGATTATTGCTTCTGGCATTTTATGTCGTGGGCTGTATAAGCTCATAGACTATGAAAAATGTGTGAATGATTTGGCATGTGCAATACATGATTCTCATGCTATGTTAGATGTAAAACTTTGGCATGCATGCTTTGGTCATCTGGATTTTTCTAGTTTTCTACACTTGCAGAAATCTGAAATGGTCTCCTCTCTGCCCAAACTTGAGGCACCTAGTAAACATGTATGTGACGGTTGTATTTTGGGCAAAATGCAGCATTCCTCATTCCCAAAAGATGGTTCAATTTGAGGTACTTAGAAATTGTAGCTTGTTCACACTGATGTCTGTGGTCCTATGCAGACATCCTCTGGGTATATCCATTGAAAGCAAAGTCTGAAGTGTTTATGTGCTTCAAAAATGTTTTGGTTTTGGCTGAAAATCTGTCAACATGTAAAATGGGCACCCTCCATTCTGATTGAGGGGGGGAATATATGTCTTCTGACTTTAATGCATTTCTGGCTTAACGTGGAATAAAACATCAGTGTACAATTCCATATACACCTCAATAGACTGGAGTTGCTGAATGGAAGAACATGTCACTCATGGTGATGGCGAGGTGTATGGTCAAGAGTCAGGCTTTACCACATGGTTTCTGGCTTGAGGCTATTAAGTGTGCAACATATGTACTTAACATGTGTCCCACTAAAGCATTGTAGTCTATCACTCCATATGAGGCTTGGCATCTATTACTCACCTACATGTTTTTGGTTATTTGGCATATGCATTAGTGCCTGAACAACAACATAAAAAATCATGATAAAGCAGTGAAATATATTTTTGTTGGGTATAGTTCTGAAAGCAAAGGCTATCGTTTGTATCATCCATAGACAGGCACATTTTGGTTAGCTGTGATGTTTTTGTGGAAGATGCTATTCAACCACTACTTTCATGTACTACAAAGACATCTGTTAGCTCCAAAGACATGTATGATACTTTGCTGCCTCTTTTTACAAGTGGACAGTCTAGTGCTGCGCCTAATGAGACAACTTCTCAGCCTTTATAGGTTATATGTGATGAAGCAGATCATTATCATATTGTGCTTGTTTAGGCTCTCATAGTGCTTCTTTTGCATAAGATTGCTATGCAATGACTGGTTCTAGTTTTTGTGATGAGAATGTGCCTCTTTCTTTTGATGAGGAACAAAGTTCAAAAAACTGGATGGCTACTATGCAATTAGAATGTGATGTTATTATGAAGAATGGTACTTGGTCCTTATGTGATTTTCCTCCAAACAAAAAGGCTATTGGCACTAAATGGGTATACAAGTTGAAGCATAGGCCTGATGGAATAGTTGACATGTATAATGCTAGGCTTGTTGCAAAAGGTTATGCTCAAGAGAGAGGCATTGGTTTTAATGAGACCTTTGCTCCCACATGCTGAATGACCACCATTCGTAGCATTTGTGCACTTGCACCTCATCATGGTCGGATTGTACATCAGTTGGACATTAAAACTACATTTCTAAATGGTGGCTTACATGAAGAAGTGTATGTATTTGAACCCATGGTTTTGTGTAGAAAGGACATGAAAACGAAGTTTGCAGGCTGAAAAAAGCATTATATGGTTTGAAGCAAGCACCACGTGCTTGGTGTGAAAAGATACATGCCTATTTGATTGCACATGATTTTGAGGACAGTCCAACTAAGAGCAACTTACATGTTAAGTGTGCAAATGATGTGCTTGTGATCATTGTTGTCTATGTTGATGACACGATGCTCAACGATCTTAATGAGAAGCATATTGATGATTTTAAAGTTGATTTGCATGCCTCTTTTGAGATGTCAGATTTGCATCATTATTTAGGCATTCAGTTTATGCAAGTTGATGGTGGAATAGCATTGTTTCAAACAAAATATATTGACACATTATTCCAGTGTTTGGGACTTGAAGATTGAAAACCTATTGCCACTCCTATGGAAACACATTTACAGTTGAGTCTTCATGATGCTTGAGATGCATTTGATGTTGTTCTTTATTAGAAGATGGGTTGGTTGCTATGACACTTGTGTGTCTACTAGTGGTTTTTTCTTCATGCTTGGTAGCTCATGCACATCTTGGTTGAGCAAGAAGCAACATACTATAGCCACTTCTAGTGGTGAGGCTAAGTATAAGGTAGCTTTCATAGCGATTGTTGAGTGTGTGTGGCTCAGATGCCTTTCGATTGATTTGGTTGTTGGTTAGTCTTCTGCCACCACCATCTTCATTGAGAGTCAGAGCACATTTGCAGTCGCAAGGAACCCTACGTTCCATGCTCACACAAAGTACATTGAGGTGCATATCATTATGTCAGGGAGAGGTTCTCTGTTAGGGAGATCAGTTTCGCATATGTGTCCACACAAGATCACATTGCATATCTTTTCACAAAGGCTTTGCCTCGAGAGAAGTTTGAAGCTTTCCGCAAAGCTTTGGATTAATTCCTTTTGTGAATTGATCTCTTTCCACATAGCTTGGCACTTGCTTATACATGAGTGCCAACTCGTTGTTCACCACATTACTCTAGAGAGAGAGAGACAGAGAGAGAGAGAGACAGAGAGAGAGACAGACAGAGAGACAACATCTCATGGTTTATAATCGAGTGTGGAAAATCAATCTAAAAAAAAAAAATCTGACCTAGATATATATTGAACCATATTTTCTTGTGAGGTTATCTGAAAAATATCATGTCCTAGGAATATGAAATGTTGTATGCATATAGACAATGTAGTGGGCATATTAGGAGTCAATCGTAGACATTTGAGCTAACTTCAAGATCTCACTTTTCTTTATTTCTTCCATAATTAGGGTCTCCTTGTCTTATGGCACATGTGTTCCAAACATCCTTAGGGCCAGACCAACGTGTGCATCAAGTGGAACTTCCTTAAGGACTTGTCTGGGACTAGGAAAGGCAATACAAACATCTTAGGGACATCCTGATTTGGTCATGGCTATAAGGTGTGGATCAAATAGTAACACCTATAAACATGTGCTTTGAGACTCAAGGGCACGTTGAAATATTCGTTGAGTCATGCCTTGTAGCAAATGGGTTTTAAGTCCTCTGAGATTTGCGATGCTTCAAATTCTTGAGGGAAGAAGTAAAATCTTCCCTAATGATTATCGAATTCTAATTTTGGTTTCCATATGAATTTTGCATATGTGAGGGGTGCTATGAGTCCTTGGGATCAATGTGATTTTGCATGGACTCTCTCAGTATCGTTCATTGGGGGACTTCAATAAGTATCTCACCTTCGAAATCACACTTGTTATTTTCGAAATCACACTTGTTATTTCTGAAAGAGAGGTAGGGAATATCTCATATAGCTGGACAAGGTGAAATATGGGTATCCTCTTTACCTAGTGGAAGAAATATTTCCAAGGGCATCTGAGATAAGTACCAATGCTATAGATGTTTTCCTAAAAACTAATAAAGATGATGCTCGTGGGACCTCTTCTCATCCTTTCGTAAGTGACTATGCTCTTTTATGCAGAGAGCTATAAGATAGTCCATCACTCTATAGTTGGAACGGTGTAGTCGCTCTGTACTCTTTTCTGCTCGTTGTAGTCGCTCTGTATGCAAACTCACCAAATAAGCCAAAGTCGCCAAAGTGTGCAGCCGTTTATGCTTGGCCTGCCTGTGTAGAGAGTTGCGAGTCTGAGCCATGATTACTGATTAAGGAATTGTAACTCGCGAATCTGCACTGATTTCCAGCTTACAAAATAAGAAGCAATCATCAAATTTGAAACGTTGTGGCCATCGCAGCTCGTTGATTGCCTGTACTATTGCATGTCAAGTAGTTACGCTGCACATGATGTCTGAAATTCCACAATCCGGTATATTTAGTGATGATATTTGTTTTTTTTTTGGCAAATTGATAGGGCTGTAATTTAGACCTATTAATGACAATCGGAAGAACTTATCCGGTCAACATAGCCAACCGAAATGAATTGAGGCTGCACATCGCATGAATTTAGAAGACACTGGTCCACTGTAATTTCAGTTCACCCATCTTTCTCTTCATCTTGGAGTGAAAATACAGTACCAAATCCCCTCGTCGAAAAATCTTAGTTCGGAGATTGCGATCATGCCACTTCTTCTATCTGCTCTGAACGTCCTATAACAATTAAAAGCTATGATAAGGTTGTTCATCTAATTGCCACAACTCATCCATTCTATATGCAAAAGAATCCTCCTCAACCAACTGCTTCCGCACTGCAATCTGGAGATTGGGTACCGCAAATTCAAAGGGTGATATGGCCTCTTGTCCGTAGAGCAATTTGAAAGGTGTGTTACCCATGGAAACTTTACAAGCGTCCCACCGTGCAAGGCGTCCCACCAATTTTTTTTGTTTAAACAAATATAACAGAGCACTATGATCTACATGAAAAGGAAATGCTTGGCCCAAAAAGTAATGTCAAAACTTCTTTATGGAGTAAATCAAACCTAAACATTCCTATTCCATCGTCGAGTAATTCTGCTCAACAGTTGTGAGTCTCCGACTCGCATAGTACACAGGGCGAAACCAACTGTGATCCTCCTTTTGCATCAAGACACTTCCAATAGCTCTATCTGAAGCATCCACAAATACATGGAATGGTTGCATCCAGTCTAGAGCTTTTAGGACCAGTGTTGTGGCTAGCATTTTTCGTAATCGCTCGAACGTTGTTTGTGCTCCAGGCATCCAAACAAAATCCATCGGTTTTACATGTGCTAGCTTGTTTAGTGGAACTGGTATATGAGCAAGACCCTATAAGTGCGTGCCATGCCATCACACTTGGCTCACATCCATTGCTAGAAAGTACTCGGGGCATTTCGTAATCTGAACCACATGATAGTACACGCAAAAACTCCCCAAATCGTAATAAAAGCCGTTTTGGGAATGTCCGCTTCCACCATTCGAACTTGATTATAGCCATCGAACCCATCGAGAAATGAATACATTTCCCTTCTTGCAACCTCATCAAGCATATTGTCCAAAAATGGTAAGGGAAAAGGATCTGGTATAGTGGCTGCATTTAGTTTCTTGTAATCAACACAGATCCGTAACTGTTTATTTTTCTTTGAAACAATCACTATGGGAGAGACCCACTTTGGATTTTCAATGGGCACAATGTAGCCAACTTTTATCAATCTGTCCAACTCCTGTTTGACCTGCTCTACAAAATTAGGGTTCATTCTATACCTCTGCTGCATCACTGGGGTAGCATCTGGCTTAAGCAAAATCTAGTGATGATAAAGCTTCGGATCCAGGCCGTTCATGTCTAAATATGTCCAAGCGAAAATGTCCTTGTACTGTTGCAACAAAGAAATCAAGGACATCCAGAATTCTGGAGCAAGCTCTGAACAAATTCAGACTGGCTTAGCCTCTTCTGTAGTTCCCAAATTTACCACTTCAAAAGAATCTATTTCCAGACGTATCTTGCAATTCTCCACAGGGTCTTTTATTACTGGTTCAATGCTATCCTCATCCTGCAATTCCAAAGATTCTGTACACACCACATCCGCCATATTGTCCCAGTCAAAGCTGATGACTGAATTCACATCGACTACACCGAATGAGAGTAAATTATCCCTATTTTCTTCCAAAAAATGTTGTTCTTCCTCCTCAT
The DNA here is from genome assembly GCA_020310875.1 of Ceratopteris richardii. NCBI lineage: Eukaryota > Viridiplantae > Streptophyta > Polypodiopsida > Polypodiales > Pteridaceae > Ceratopteris > Ceratopteris richardii. Next base: position 103,765,031 of record CM035440.1, on the reverse strand, counting down.
CGAGTCCATCCAGCATGTGTGGAGGTTTTGCTAATACTGGTTTATGCTTCGGAAGGCAATGTTGCTCTTCATCTAAAGGGACAGAAAACTTGGCATGCCCTCTTCAGAAAGTAATTGTCTTTTCATCCCAATTCTGGCAAACTTTAGCATTGCGCAACCATGGCCGGCCCAAAAACAAGTTATAATCTAAGTTTTTTCCCTTCAATTCCTGTGCAAATATTAAATAGAACCTGTGCAATACAAATAGGGATGTCTTTGATCAGCCCCACTAGTTGTACCCATGACTGGTTTGCCATCCGGACAAAGAAGGGAGCTGGGTCAATGCTATTCCAGCCCATTTCCTTACATGTGGTGGTAGATGCAATATTAATACTAGAATCCCAATCAATCAAAACATTTGGAATAGCTTTATTTTTATAGTGAACTATAAACGTAGGAATCGCATAGTCCACTATCCTCTCCGGCACATTCCTGACCATTGAAACTGAGGGTTCTAGAATTCTAGAAGGTGTATATTTGTCCTCTAGTTATTGTAGTAATTGCTTTCGGAATATTGGGACTAATTCTAGCAACGCCCCCCCAATGACAATTTGATATGTGATTCCTGTAGGAACTCACAATGCTCCTTATTCATTAGTGGTTCTTGATCTTTGTACCCTTGTTTCCATCCATATTGGTCTTGTTTATGTGATAAACATGTATCTAGTCTAGCATCCTTCTTTGGTTCTTGCGTAATTTCCTCATATTTTGTACCAACTGCACTTTGTATCTGCTTCTTTTCGAAAGATTTTGGTGGGAATAGCGAAGACTCAACATAGTGCAGCAGGCACTCCGTAGCCCACTCTACTGCCTTCATAAGAGTTTGCATTTGCTCCACAGGTGTTAAATAATCCGATTTTTGTCCACTTGAATACTCTTTCTGAGACTTGGTGACTACTGATGCTGATGGATCCAGATACTATAAGGTCACCACATTGGCCATAGGTGCCTTGAGCTTAGCTTCTTGCTTCCACTGATCATATTCCTTAGCCTCCTCGCATTCCCACCTTTGATGACCATATTGTAAATAGAAATGACACTGAATTGTGCGATTACCCAGGTTGCTTGGTCCAGATTGTTGGAATCTCTGTCCTCTGCTGAACTTTTATCTGTTTTGCTGAAAACCACATCATTGCTCCAAAAATTATTGTGAATTCAGATATTGTGATGGTCTTGCAAGTCGAACATCCTGACTATTCTGCCATTGTCGAGTAGAAACTTGGGGTTTATATCTGGTCGAATTCCCCTTGCAAGAAGGTGCTTCTACTTGTGCAGTAGCAACCAAGGTATTTCTCACATTAAAGTGACATTCCTCCAAATTGTGATTAGTTTTGTTGCAAATTGTAAAAAATACATAGTTAAGTGCACAATCGGCCGTGATGTGGCCTGCATTCCTACACTATAGGCAATACAACTACTTCTCTGGTGTCGCGCCCTTCTTGAACACCAAATTAGCCTTCTCAGAGCCCAAATTGGCAAACTGCATCTTACGATTCATCCAATTCAATAATATGATCTAGCATACAGGATTGGTCGAGTGTATACATATAGATCTTCTCTTTGATGGGTGGCTGAAGTCCATCAACAAAGAATTCTGTTAACATTTCTTTGGCAAGACATTTGTTTGTCAGGAACTACCGTAGCATAGATCTAAAATCCGATGCATACTATTCGATCATCCCTTTTTGCATCATATACTGAAGTGAAGAATGTAACTCTGAAACACTCTTAGCAATCCAAAATTGCTCTAAAAACATCGCCTTCAACTCATCATAAGTTGAAAAGTAATCGAGAGGGTAATCAATAAGCCATTTTACTACATCATTGACTAACATGGCCTGGAACACCTAGAACTTGTGTCGATTGTTATGCATATTACGATGGTTACATAAGTACTAATTCTCAAATGCCCGTACGTGCACATCTGGATCCTCATCCACTCACCCATGAAAATGAGTATAATTTAACACTGGTAATGGGTGCCTGTTTGCCATCGAATCACCAAGCATCTGTAAGGTACCAGTTTGAGGTGAGGGTATTAGAACTAACTGCAATTCTGGCAGGGGTTCGCTACCATCGCTTTGACCTACTTCCATAGGGTAATTCTTTTTTTGCAAGTGGTTCTGCTGGTCGGTTCCACTAAATTCCCCTTGCCACAATACTTTAGTTAGTTTGTCGTCCTTCCACTCAAAGAGTAGATCCTTCAAAAGCTTGGGGGTAAAACTCTAGTTTCCACCCAAAACTGCACTTCCTCTGAATAGTAATTGCATCCTCAAGAGGAATGTCTTCAAGCTTCAATGTTGCGAGTGTCTGTTGCACGAATTCATCTAGATAATCGTAATGATAATTCTTTTATAAGTACTCCTTGCCACTTTGTACCGGCATCAATCCACTTTGTGTTGTGTTCTGTTACCCCATCCCATCGTGGTCGCCATAATGTTGAGCGTACTGGTTGCCCTCAGACCAACAATACCCCAATTTATAGGTTTGGGAACGGGGATTTACGAATATACAATACTTGTAAACCTGTGTTTCTGTTCCACACCACTTACAATAACATTGATTATAAATAGAGATAATTCATACCACACAGTGTAGGCAGAATCCTACTTCCACAATAGTAAATAGCTTCTTGATTACTAAGTATGAATGCGGTTACATTACAGTATTTGTCTTTTCAATCATACTTTAAAGAATACAAACTTCATCTGTTTTCGTATCTGCATATCTGCACACTTCGTATTCGTCACTTTCGGAATGTATTTATAAGATACGACACCGTGCTTCTTCGTAAGGGCTTCACACCATTCCGAACTTCCGAAATACAGAATAATCAGAATTTACAATTCTAGAAACTCTTAGCATCTGCGTAAATCTCCATTCAATTACATTGAAAATGATAATTTTGTTACAATAAAAATGGTCATCCACACTGGCTGCTAACAGTAGTCATTCTCATTTCTACCTACTTTAGAGAATTTTGTTTGCATTTTGTGTAGACTTGGTTTTGTGTCAATGCATAGTATTCTTTTGCCTTGTTCTAGGGAGCATTTCCTTGCAGTTTTCATCCCTCTCATGATAGTGGATTACTATCCCTTTACAATGGGATGATAGTTTCTCATTTCTTACATATACTTTGAATTTTGGGGAAAATGTTTTTATGGTATGGTGTGTATATGAATATTTTTAATGATATGGTCTGCATATGAATATGCCATTTCGGTACCAGTTCTAGATTATAAGAGTAAGCGCAAGGAAGATCATTCTGAAATCCTCATGGTGTCTTTCCTTTGGTTGCCTTGATAGGTGTTGTATGTGAATATATGTACTTGAATTTTTCAAATTCAAATTCCATGAAAACAAACATAACTATGAAATGTTCTCTCTCTCTCTCTATGTCCATAAATAAACCAAATCATTCCTTCAGTTTTACGAGGTTGTTGGAGCTATGAAGTTATGAAGGACCCATGAAGCTATGAAGGCTATGGAGTACTTGGGGGCCTCCCTCAGAGCTAAGGATACTTGAAGGTTTAAGGCCTTGTGTGGTAGTCTCTCAAGTTTCCCACTTTTTCCTTTTGTATACAAGTTCTTCATAGGAACTCTCTCTTATTTCCTTTTTTGAGAAAAACCATAAAAACTCAACTTTATCCTTCTTTTTTGTAAAAGGCTTGTTTTTGGGTCTTGCCTTATTTTAGAATTGAGAGCTCTCTTTTGGATACGGGCAAGAGCTCTCTCTCTCTCTCTCTCTAAGAAGATTCCCTTTTTGATTTTCCCAACCACCTACCTTTTTTAGAATATCTCTAGTTAATGAAATCTTTGGCCACTTGTACTCAATGGATCCCTCCTCTCTTATATAAGGAGGGTTTCATTTTGTAAAAGGAGGTCCCTTGGCCATGGCCTTGGCCTCCATGCTAATGGAAAGAAGGTTCATTTGGCTTCCACATTTCTCCTTGTGTGCTAGGCGTTGATCCATGTGTGTGGTTTTGGCGCTTGGGGTTGTCTTGTGTGTGAGCATTGCCCTCCCTTGCTCCTTTTGACGTTGGCCATGGTGCCATTGTTTGTGGACGTGGGTGTGTGTGTTTTGCTTATACTTCTTGCAACTCCTCTTGGAAGAGCCTCTCACTTTCATGTGAGGCGGTTTGGGTTGGTTACTCCCCATACTTCAACAAAATTTGGCGCCGTTGCCGGGGAAGATCGACCTTCAACCGTTGGGTTTTTTCAAGCTTGCCGTGCCTACACTTGATGGATGCACCTCACGCTTGGATTGAGTGTGGATCTGTGAGGCCTTTGGTTGGTCAAGGGTACCTCTCATCTTTTAATTTTTGAGTAGTTTTAGTTCATTTTTTGTTTATTGCATAAGAACACCTCCCTAACCCCCTTATCTCTCTCACTCTCACATACACACACACCTCACACACTCTGGCATCACCCCCCGTCTCTGTCATTTCTTGAAGTAGGTGTTTGTCTTGGGTAGGGGGAGGGATAAAATTTATCTTCGTGTCCTTCCTTCTTCTCACTTTACAAAAAAAAAAAAACCCAAAAAAGAAAGACAAAGAAAAGTGATTACGCATTTGAAATTCTATTTTACCTCTTCAAATTGTCGCATTCATGAATGTTCAATGCACTTTGCTGATTACGTGACTCTGCAGGTCCATTTCCCCATGACTTTAGTAATGAGGAGGCGTGTGATTTGAAAGAAAAGTTTCGCGATGTGGTACGTTGTATCCTTTAAGGCTTCTGACACGATGTGGAGAGGCAGTTAAGTGTCTCTCCCTCTTCTCTTTTTCATAATCAAGGCTAGCTTCGAAGCACATCTGCTAGGTGGTGGACGGCTTCCCTTCCCTCCCACTTGCGCTGTCCGATCCATTTCCTGAGGTCGAGCCCTTCTGGGCTCCTTCTGTTAGACAGGTCTTGTTTGGCAGGGGTAAGCTATGGCACCCCCGTCAGTTCTACGGCTTGGTGTTCAACCTTGCACCCCTCTCACCTCTCCACGAATGGAGTGCTGCACACTTTTTGATCAGTCATCGTGGCACTCATCAAGAATCTCGTTGGTCTGTATTGTTGCATACGATCAGCTATGGCTTCCCTTCGGTTCGTCACCCGTGACTTGTGGCTTTGGGGTTGAGCATGCTCCATGTGCCTTGTAAGCTTCTTGTTGAGTTCTGGCCATCGACACTCTTGGCAGGTGGAGCTGTCTTGCGCCCTCACGATTGCCTACTCTAGTACTACGGGTCGAGGTTTGTGTACCCATTATTCTTCTCTGCTACAAAGGGAGAAATGTTTTCCTTGCTTCTCTCTCAAGGGATTAAGGTTTTATCAAAGTCGTGTAGCCAGAAGCTCCCTCTTCTTGGTTGGATTACTATTGCGCTTCAAGGTACCATGGAAAATCTTTTTTCTTTCTTTGTCAAGATCATACCTAGCAGCATGGTCTTCAGTGGGGTTGAGCTTTCGATGAGCTTCCCCTCCTTCTATTTTTGCATGTGGGGGGTGGATCTCCTCATGTGTTCCCCCAATATTTCTAAGCCCTTCGTTAGATAGGTGGGCTAAGATTAACTCTCGTGGTGGCTTCTGCTACTCCAAGGCACAAACTTGATGTGCTTCTCTCCATATGTCCCTTGTAGAGGTTTGCGGCATTACCAACTTTATCCCCTTCACAGTGGCTTGCTTTGGGTGGTTCCCTTGCTGTTCGATACACTTGAGGGACCTGTATCCAGCAATATACATGTAAATTTTAATCTTGTGTTGGTGTGGGGAAGTACAGGTTGAACTCTATGTCTTAGCTCAACCGCGCATCCTCCATACCCTAATATTCATATCACCACTTCTTCTGGAGGTTTGCACCCATTTGATACTCCCTCGTGTAGACACCATTATTTACAAATTTTGGAATTTCTATAATCTTTTTGATGACTGCTCATGGAAGTCTCGGAACTGATATTGGTGATTGCTCAAGGAAGACTCGGTACTGATGTGTACTACCTATCATTTTTCAAATTCCTTGTGTTCCTACTTTAGTACTATCTCACCTGTACATCATTACCACTCGAAGTGGTGTCCACTCTATTTCACCTCCACTTTATGTTTGAGTAAACTCTCATCTAAGGTAGCTTCAATGCATGCTCTATTTTCTGCAACAAGCTCTATTTTCGGGTTCCTTCGGGTATCATTGGATTGGATTTTTATGTTGCATACATTGCAAGATTTAAAGACTTGGACTCTCCTGAACTACTGTTGTTGCGTGTTAAAAAAATGCAATGATATGAATGACTAGACATGCATACATTGGAAACATGAGGAGACCTTGTGGTCAACAAAATTCTATATGGTTATGTTGTGTATACAGATGTTCTGTGCATGTTGTTTCCTTTGTACCATCTTAAGTTTAAAGGTCATGGGCTTGGAGTACATGACGGTTTGGGGATGTCCATATCTCTCACTATCCGCTATGCTTGGTGAATTGTTCCATATTCAATAATGATGTTGAGCTTGAAGGACTTTGGAATAATGATAAAAGCTTTTTACGTTGATTACAGTATATTTCAAGAATTGAAGGAAATGAAGTTTGGATTACTTTGGTTAGGGATTCTTGTGACTGCCCCTCTTGGGGATTACATCCAAGCTTCACCACCACAATCAAGAGGCAGTATTACAAATGTCGATTTTGGGTGAAGGTTCATCTATACGTGTTGAGCTTTATGCACTAATGTGTAACTTGTTACTCAGAGATTCTCATAGCCTATGATGGTTTTTATCATTATTCCATATGTTCATTTAGGCTGCCTTGTCTGATGATATATGCTCATTTTATGACACCATGCACTCAAAACTTAATATCTCATGCTCATTTAAAAATGAAAACTTGAGTAAGGTTCCATAAGACACTTCATTGTAGGCAGCACTTCTCACACATGCTATTAGTATGGTGATCTTTTTGGTGCAAGTGATTCAAGGTTGGACTTATTGGGCCCTTCTCAAACATTAGAAACAGGTAGAAGTTGGAATACTCAACATTGAAGGCCTTTATTCGAGATGCTGAGTTATGTGTGCAGGCTCTAGAAGTTAATGTTGTTTCTTGGAGCTTTCTACTCTTTGGCCACACACCTCTTTTGCATAGAAGGGGCATCACACTTATCAGTTACATAACCCATGTATGGGATTTTCCTGATGCTAAAATCTTTGATCTTTACTTTGTTGCTGAACCAAGCAATATAACTTATTGATCTTGTTGAAAGTGTTAAGATATTGCTGATCCATATTCCTTTTTAGTCATTCACAGGTATTAAAGAACATTGTTGGACAATGCTACATGCATTTCCCTTATGAGTTTAGTGACGGCCCTCTTGTGGGATTGTTTTGAGATTCATATAGGTTGCTTTTTGGTACTTCAATGCCAGGGTGTCTTGCATTTGTGTTAACCTGAATTGTTCAGGCACAAGGACCATGTTACATTTCATATGTGGCTGACTAATGCATTTTTGTGTTTGTTTGTAAAGTCTTCTCTAGATGGTGATGCATCAGACTGTGCATCTTGAGAAACTCAATGAACACATTTTTGTCCTATTTTGCTAGCTAAAGAAACGAAGCTTGATATACATGATATTCACCTAGACACACGAGCTTTCTATAACTTTTTTTAGATTGGCATGTGTTTTAGGACTTGATGACCCTCTCATATTGGACTCTGTTCAACGTTTCCTTGAGTCGTTGAGGTATGAATGATGTGTTTGGACGAGGTACCTTGCCTCCATACATCCTCCATCATTTAGTGGTTTTGTCAATGATTGTTGTGCTCTGAAAGTCACGTTTTGTAGGTTCTGGTATTGTTATTTGGAAGAATCTTTTTATGTCCTTTGCAGATGCATAAGGCTAACAGTAGTGTGCCAATGCTTATGTTGGCTGAGTTTTGTGTAGATCCATGGGGGGTGGTCTCCAAAACTCTACCTAGAATTGGGCAATAACGTTATTTTGAAGTTGGGTAATTGTTTGCGTTTCTTGTATGATTGATGAATCATACAGGTTTGAAGGAGGGATGATGGTTGCTTTTGGTCATTTGGGGCTAAGCATTGATCTTTATATGTTTACCACTACACCATTTGATATAATGCGGGAGGGTTGTAATGTTGTCTTCCTAAAGAATGAATATAAGCTTTACAGGAATCTAACCTGATTAGAGACATAATTGTGGCATTCATTCCCTTGTTGATGAGTGAAATTCATGATGTGCTTTATGATCATAGATATATGTGCTCAATTTTTCTCCAAGTGTTGTAGGTTCAAAGTATAGATGACGGTTGATTTCTCAGGCATCCTTGCACTTTTTGGCAGATATGCAGTCAAGAAGTGTGGAGTGTTTGGATATGAGTGATCTAAGAGATATAGGCTTCAGACAAGTTGACTAATACAAGAAACTAAGCCTTGTGTATCTATGTTTTATGAATGAGTATAGCTCTCTGCTATTTTGTTTTCATATGAAGAAGATAGTGCTTGGTTACTCTCATGATAGATACTCAAGAGATAGAAATGGCTTGAGAGAAGGCTCTTCTCCTCAAACTAGGAGGCATACCATTGCTATACTACTATGACTCTGCCACTATATAGCATGATTGAAGGCTAAACACTTCATAACACATGGACTCTGCTAAGGGCTCTGTTCTGTAATTAACAAAGATCTGAGTAATTGTTTTTTGCCAGGGAAGTCACTCACTGGTTTCACAATGCTCAGATGGTTCTCATTTAAGACTTCTTTCACTTCTTTGCTTGGGTGATTGGAAGCTTTGCATGTGCAAAACAAACCTCATGCTTATTTTGCATTTGCATACTGTACAAGATGTCGTAATATGGTACTGGAATCACTCTGAGATCATTGATGCATCCACACCATGGGCACAACCTTTTTGGGACTTTGGTTGTTTACTTAATAACGACGAAAATGCAGAAGGGATCTTCATTTGCTCAGAAACTGCTCGAATTTGTGCAGGCCAAAGAGGAGGATAACTATGGATCCTAATTTTCAGGGATAACTGTTGGTCCATCTTCTGCTAAAAGCTTCTATGATTAAGGAGATTAGAATGAGGCTTACAGGGATAAATACTAATTAAAAACTGAGCATGTGTCCTAGGATTGTGGCCCTCATTTCCACTTCCTCTGTTTTGTGAGGATTGATGTGCACTTGGTTAAAAAATTCAGGTTTTGTGTCTCTCTAACATGAAAAGAAAAGCTCATTATGAGGACTTGAAGAGCCTGTCCTATAAGACTTAATGCCCCCTGAAGTGGAAACTAAATTTGAAGTAAATGTTTATCTTCTACTTGCTCTTTTGTATGTCATTTCAGGTTTGGGAGATTCTGGAGAAGGCTTTTCCAGCCTTACAAAAGACTACATAGTGGGAAACATGTTGGGCTGATTGCCCCCCAAGGGGATTGTGTCGCCCAGCTTTGAAGATTGAAGATTTGTATATTGAAGTAAAGACTGAAGACTTGGAGCCTGAAATCTTGCAGACTCAAGAACTACAGAAGATTGGAAGAACTAAAGACTTGCTGCAGATTAAACAGACTTTTTGACCTAAAGACTAAAGACCTGTAGAATTAAGTCTTGCAGAATTGAAGACTCAACATGACCTCGATCAGCTATGCATGGTTTTTTTTCTCAGCTTTGCCGAGGACGACAAAGACTAGGTGGGGGAGGGTGTTGGAGCTATGAAGTTATGAAGGACCCATGAAGCTATGAAGGCTATGGAGTACTTGGGGGCCTCCCTCAGAGCTAAGGATACTTGAAGGTTTAAGGCCTTGTGTGGTAGTCTCTCAAGTTTCCCACTTTTTCCTTTTGTATACAAGTTCTTCATAGGACCTCTCTCTAATGTCCTTTTTTGAGAAAAACCATAAAAACTCAACCTTATCCTTCTTTTTTGTAAAAGGCTTGTTTTTGGGTCTTGCCTTATTTTAGAATTGAGAGCTCTCTTTTGGATACGTGCAAGAGCTCTCTTTCTCTCTAAGAAGATTCCCTTTTTTATTTTCCCAACCACCTACCTTTTTTAGAATATCTCTAGTTAATGAAATCTTTGTCTCTTATATAAGGAGGGTTTCATTTTGTAAAAGGAGGTCCCTTGGCCATGGCCTTGGCCTCCATGCTAATGGAAAGAAGGTCCATTTGGCTTCCACATTTCTCCTTGTGTGCTAGGCGTTGATCCATGTGTGTGGGTTTGGCGCTTGGGGTTGTCTTGTGTGTGAGCATTTCCTTCCCTTGCTCCTTTTGACGTTGGCCATGTTGCCATTGTTCGTGGACGTGGGTGTGTGTGTGTTGCTTACACTTCTTGCAACTCCTCTTGGAAGAGCCTCTCACTTCCATGTGAGGCGGTTTGGGTTGGTTACTCCCCATACTTCAACAGAGGTGCAGTCTAATCAATAGGCAATGTCTTTACTTTTCTTACATGAGTAAATTCACTAGGAAATAATGCCTTATAAGTAGGAAATCCAGCCTGTTATTCTCGGAGCTTTGCGAAAGAGCCTCCTTGACAACCTCTTGCAACTATTGGAGCCCAAGAAAACTCGCATCCTTGGTGCTCACATGCATACAATCACAATAAAGTATACACTAACATTTTGTGTGTAGGTACTCATGCTTTCAAACAATCAAGTCATAAGATTCATGCTATCATTCAACACAAATGCAAATGAAATATGTCAACATCCTTATGGTTCAAGGCTCTCATGATATTTTATACTTGGGATAGAAAGATAAGACATCAATGGTTACCTTGATAGGTGTCTTGCTTTTGAATACCTTGGAGAGGGAGCAAATGGGCTGGACTTCACAAGCTCAAAAGGTGGCAGCCATATCGGAAGCTGCCAAGAGGAGGATAGCACCATATGGAGGCTTGAAGATGATTGTGAAGGTAGCCGCTGACACAAAGAGAAAATGAAAATGGGGCCACTACTCTGGAAAAGGGACTACACTTGAAGAAGGAAATAGCACAATTTACAGAGATGAACCTTCAAGGATCTCATATGCTACTCAAAAGTTGAGCATAAGCTCTGCAGTACAATCTGTATTAAAACTAGGAGATGTGCATTAGTGTGTGTTCATATTCATGAAGACAACTCTATGCTAAAACTAGGAGATGTGCATTAGTGTGTGTTCATATTCATGAAGACAAATCTATGCACCAAGTAGCATAATTGTTTCTCTATCCAACTACACGTATAGTATGCCCTTCGTAAGCACTTGTTTACAAGAGAGGTAGGGAATACATATAGTTGCACCACGTGAAATATTGGCATCTTCCTTACATAGTGCAAGAAATATTTCCAAGGGTATCTAGGTTAGTACCAGTGCTATAGATGTTTTCCTAAAAACTAATAAATATTTTTTGAGAGCTCGATGGCTCGCCTCATTATTGGGCATGACTCCCCTCACCTAGATGGTGGAATGGCAATAGTCTAAGATTCAAGATTGAGGTTCTTATGTGGATCCCCTCCATGGTGTAAAAGATGCCTCCATCACAATAAGGGCTTGGGACACTTTTTTTTGTGCTCCAAGTCACTTTTGGTTTGGCGGGCCCTTGAGAGAATCATGTTGCTATAGAGACAAATCAACTAGAAGCAAGAGCTATAGCGTGAAGCGATTGGTTGTTCCTCAGCACTATGGAATGTTATAAGAGGTGAGACCCTTTGGAAGATCTAGAAAGAGGGGTGCATTTTCAACTTTGGTATGTTGGAGTTTGAGGTCTACGAAAGCATGTGAACAACACAAGGAAGAAGTAGGAGAAGCTTGGAGCACAACACACAATGCTGAATGTATTACAAGAATCTCGGCTCAAACAAAGCATCTTAAAATGTGAAAGGACTACTATAAGTAGTAGTCAGAATGATCCTACTAACTCCCATTACAGGATAAGAGGAGTTGTTAGCACATGTGATAGTATTCCTTGTAGGGGTAAGCTCAAGTGAACTGAAGAAACTGTGCTATGAGCTAATATGTTTGGTTGCCCCACTATCAAAGTACCAAACATCTAAGTCTACTATAGACATGCATTGTAGTCAAATGACCTACACTAGTCAAAGGAATCAAACCTTTTATGGTTTGGTAAAATCATGCCAAGGAAAGGAAAAAGGTAGATGAAATAAATCCTTAGAAGGTTAATTGGCAGGAGATTTAGGCACCCTAGTTCTTGCTCTCTTGTTTATGGCAACAAGGAATTCAAAGAAGGAATTCATGATCATAGGAAATGATTAGAGACAATTAAAAGGACAAAGAAGGTGGAAAGATCAAGGATGTAGTTCTATGGGATTGCGGTACTCGATTGGAGAAAGAACTCACTAGTATGCAACAATCGGAACTGACTTCCATTGAGGATTCACTCTCATGGCTAGAGAGAAAAGAGAATCAAGATCTTATTGTTGAAATGGAAAGGACTACTCCTACTCTACTCACATGCACACATCTAAAAAGCTAAGGAGGAAGGAACAAAAGATAACAAAACATGATTGATGAAATAAATAGAAATGAACTTACAAAGTATGCTCTATGAGCATGGAGTCTCCATGAGGAGAGGAAGCACACTCTTGGCAATGAGCTAGAGTGGAAATGACTTGTGTGGAGTGAAGGAAGGCCTTGCTTATATGGAGTTTGGGTGAATTCCCTTGCATGTGGGATAAGTGAGCTTGCATGAGAATGATTCTAGTTTTGGACAAAAGGGTGGAGCATGGAGCTCTCAACACCCCCCCTCCATGTGATGACCCTTTTGTTTTTAATATGGGGACTAGTGAGATATGGGATCACTTAGTCCATTTGGTTTTTAGGATCCAAGGACATATGGGATCCTTGGACATAACTTGGATATATGGGATCCAAGTTTGGGACATATGGCATCCCTGGGATCTTGGGACATATGGGATCCCAAGATATATACTTGGACATTTGGGATCCAAGTGGTTTTTAGGATCTAGGGACATATGGGATCCCTAGACATGAAGGAGGGTTTACATCAGGAGGGTTTACATCATGGGGTAGGTAGTGCTTTGCTCATCCATTTGCATCTCCTTTTTTTGTAGCATTTGAGCTCCATTGTTTGGTTGCTTTGGTAGGGTCCTCCTCTAATTGTTGTAGTCCTTGTTGCTGATTTTGAAAGTGTTCTTGGGTTTTGAGTGTATATGTGCAAGCCATTGGGAAGGTCTTACTCTTTTAAAGAGCAGTGTCTAGTCCCTTTACATGGGGCTTGATATAATTTGAAACGTGTTAATACATGAAGAGGTTTCCTTTGTTACATCATATCATGTGAAGATACATATCAAATATGTATGCGAGGAGAAGTTTACAAAGAATTTGTAGGCTATCACAAAGCAAAAACATAAGTGTGCATCAAGCTGAGCCTTCATGTGAACCACTTATTTTTAAAAATCAATAATTTTCTAAAGGAGAGGTTCTCGCCAGCTCTATGATCCACATGGATGTGCATGTACCACTCCTTCTTATACATCATTGCTTATGTAATAGTTTTGTGCAGTTCTCTCTCAGCATCGTCACCCTGTGATATGTGTGGCTGTGATGCAATGATGCATAGATAAATGATACAATGCATGCTACCGTTATGGACTTCCATTTCTGACATTAAGGCACCTCCCGATGCGCCCATCGGCTCCAAGAAAAAAAAGACATCATCGATGATGTAAGATCAGATCTGAAGCATTTCACGTGATTGATGCCAGCTCACAGTGCATAGCTCATCTCTGTGAACTTGTTCAGCTTCCAGTAGTCGCTGTGTCATGAGACATCGTAAATCTGGCCCTTGATGGCCATTAGAAGAGGCTTGGAAGGATTGTTGCCATCGTACGCGTTGAGCTCTTCTTCTGTGACATCATCGAGCTCATCGTCAAAAGTGCTCCCATATGTAGGAGGTGCTTCGAAGTTCTTCATTGCCGCTCATTTTTTGTTGTAGAAAACTCGCCCTCTCCCCCATCTTCTACTTCACCCAGATCCTTGGAATGGCCAGACAAGTAGGGATTTTCACCTCCAAAGTTGCCTTCTAGCATTCCAAAGCTGTCGAAGCCCATGTACTCATCTCCGTCAAAATGTTAAGCGCTGGTTGATGGGTGAACATGTTCTTCCCCATCTGCGAAAGAATCGAAGTTTTCCATGATGCACGCAACCTCGATGTCTTGGCTTGATCGTCCTCTTCGTGGAACTGTTGAACTCAAAGACACAGATCTAATCCAGTTCGTATTTGTTCGTATCATGAGATCTGAAAATAGCGCCATGGCTGGGAGCTGTGGCAACTGGCTCCTTGTCACATTCTCTGTTGTCTCTTTGTAGATTAGCAGAAATTTCTTCATGCATCTTCTTTCTTGATCCATGCAAGACCTTGCGCAGATGAGCTCATTTGGTAGATTTTTTTGTTGCACAAGCAAGAATCTCTTACTAGCGCTGAAATTTCCCAAGGCTTCTTTCTTCTGCTGAGACTTTTCCATTATGGCTTCCTATGCCTATTGCAACTTCTCTGTTACAATGTCTCTCGCGTACTGCATCGTGCTGCTAATGGAGTCGTAGGCAGCGTCCTTACCTCGATGGGCAGGTTCAACAGTTTTGTCCTTGACAGACTGAGTCGTGTTGAAAACAGAGTCGTACACAACATCCTTGCCTCGTTGAGCAGTCTCGAGTGCACTGTCCTTAGTGGTCTGTGCCTTCTTCTGAATAAATTGACCAGCAGTCTCCATATACCCCTTACCTTGCTCAACACCTTGCGCAGAAGTCTCTGTCGTAGCTTCCTTAGTCTCCTTTGCCTTCTCCTCCAAGTTCTTGGGCATGTACCCCACTATAGAGTATTGTTCAGCTCCTCCACAAGAGTGGCCAAGGGGAGTACAGCTTGGTGATGCATCACCCCAGGCAATAGCAATGCATGCACATAAACAGATACATTCCATATAATATGCCATGTCTCCATCTTATCGTGTCCATTATTAGTGCTTATAAGCACTTTATGAAAGAAATTCGACAATACAACAGTTGCTAACTATTGATGAAACATTAAACTACGATATGAGGGAGGGAGGGACATGAAGATGAGAAGATTAATTACTATCATAAAAGTGAGAACATTTCATGGAAAGAAGAAAGATAACACTAATTAGATTAATGGGATCACTAATAGTGCTTACAACCACTTATTATTATGATAAACAAAAACACAAAAATGATGGGCTATAGTCATGCATATTGAAGAATGGGAGTAGTGCTTAAAAGCACTTTTTATTGAGAAGGATGCAAAATGGGAGGGAGGGAGGGAGGGATAAAGAGTGTAAAACATGCTAATGAAGGTAATAAAAGCAAAACTCAAAAACAAAAATTGAACCTATGCTCTGATACCATGTTGAAATGGAAAGGCCTACTCCTACTCTACTCACATGCACACATCTAACAAGCTAAGGAGGAATTAACAAAAGATAACAAAACATGATTAATGAAATAAATAGAAATGAACTTACAAAGTATGCTCTATGAGCATGGAGTCTCCATGAGGAGAGGAAGCACACTCTTGGCAATGAGCTAGAGTGGAAATGACTTGTGTGGAGTGAAGGGAGGCCTTGCTTATATGGAGTTTGGGAGAATTCCCTTGCATGTGGGATAAGTGAGCTTGCATGAGAATGATTCTAGCTTTGGACAAAAGGGTGGAGCATAGAACTCTCAACACTTATAGGAAACATCAAGATAAGCCTTAAAGATAAGAACATTGAGATTAAGGCCTTTGCTCGTTACTAGGTTTAGAAATATACCTCCTTTAGCCAATTAAATACACTTGGTTGTATTTACTAAAGGGTAAATAGAATAAAATAACATTTACTTTAGAAAAAGGCTAACCTTTATTCTCTTAATAAGATGCATTTTTTTCAAAAGAATGCATAGCCAACTTTAGATTGTGAAGTAGATGTAAAAAGATGAGGATAAAAACTTTAGGGATTTCAAAATGTACATAAAGTTCATATAAGAGTATGGGATATGATTCCTAGAAAGAATATATCTTTCCTACAAGGCTTTGGAGCTTAAAACAAATAAAATTTTAATCATTTAACTCCATTCGATAGATAGAAGATCTAGCAAGAAGGTTTTATTCCTCAATTAGTTTGAGGATTTAAGGGAATTAATTAAGTAAGGAATCGTTTGTTCCTCTTTGCAAAGCATTGGTGAACTTAAATGTTAGTATATTTTACTATCTATAGTATTCCAAAGTTGGTTCAAGATATTAAATACTATTACCCTTTGGAATAACTTGCTAAACTAAGCTGAACAAGGAACTTGGGTACAAACATAGAATAATGGTCTACCGAATAAATCCAACTCCTAAAGATTTACTATTTGGATTGAGGAAGTATTGAAAAAGGATACATTCTAAAGGGGCTTGAAACATTATATCTTAAGAAAAATTGAATGATTGATATAAGTCCATCTAACTTGTCTAGGGATAAGAAGATATTATTTTTTCCTCATTTTTTAAAGCATGTTTTGGTAGAAACTCAATAGACTCACTTTGCTAAGTTCATAATTCTTGGTAACGCCTATCAAACATAGATATCTAAATTTGTAAGGGACTATAGAAGAGAAAGTCAAATAAATAAGGAGATTCCTCTCCTTTCTGTCGAAAGATGAATATAACTTTTGGCCCTTTCAAGATAGACGTAGGATCTCTATTGCATACTCCAACAAATTATTCATTTCAAGGAAGATACAGTGTACGAGAATGTAAGATTTTATGGAGCTTGAGGTTTATGAAAATGCCAGAAGGCAAAAGTTAAGCTAATGGCACCAAAGAATTCACCCATTTCACTATTTCATAGGCACAAGGCATGCATATACATTCATTTGGACTGAGGGAAAGTGATTTGGGAAGGGATTTTGATTCTTTTTCCCTTCAAATCAATGAAGGTAGTACCTTGATCTAATTACAGGAAACAAATATAATGAGAGAGATGACCATGCTCATAGTATAAATCATGGAGCATGGGGGAATAGTCCACATATGATACTTCTAATCACTTTTTAGGACGGAAATGGTTTAAGGGGGGAATCATGTTGTATAACTCATGGTTTAGAAGGATAAATATATCAATTCTAAATGTTATAATATGGTGTATATTCGTCTTGATTTAGCCCTTGAATCACCCTTGAAACATGCTTGAACCTTTGGGTTGAACCCTTGGTTTTTACCCTTGGGGTATTTATTCATATAGCTCCCAATTGAGTGGTTGTGCCTTAGGCTCGATTTATCCTAAGATGTGGTTATCACACACAAAATGAGCGTATGAAGTAATAAGTGCAAGAAACGTTTTGACTTTCCAAAAAATTGAAATCACTTCTTCATGCTTCCTACCTTCACACCATAGCAATAACCATCACGTAGGAACCTTGATCAAAGTACTCCTTGGCAATGGTTCCAAACACATGTGTACCTAAGCTCACGATGTCTTAGGGACTTGTGACAAAGGAGACTAAACCTTAATCATCAACAAGTGCATATAGTGGTGGATTGATACACACGCTAAATTATCAATTGGTGGACATAGACCTTATCAAGTGTATATTAGGACATGTGCTCTAATGATGGTTATAGAAGTGAATGAGCAAACAATATATGCAAATTAGGTCTAACTACCTCTCGTGTCACCTCTCTCACTAGAAATGTATGTTATGATACTTTTAATAGTAGCAAGCACAAATTAAGCCATATCTCTCAGCTCAGATACCTAAATGTGGTCAATAGCAGGTTCATTTTCAAAGCTCTCGATGAGATTCAACCAATGATCAATTTTTGGCTGAGTATGATAGATGTGCTTCAAGTTATGAGAAAAATACTGAGTGTTGGGAAACAGTCTTGCTTCACTACTCACCAAGCTTCACACACACACACACACTACAATGGCAAAAACAGTAGGGAAAGGGTAGACAACACCTCTAGGCACACATTTCATGCATCACACACACATACAAGCTCATGGAGAAGAAGATACATAGGCAAGAAGAAGCAAATTCAAAATTTCAATGTGATTCTTCACAATGACAAAAGCTAGTCACAAAGTGTCACAAAGTGACTCATATACATATGACCTAAAAATGATCTTTTCACATAAGTAATCGGCACTTTCTCTAAACATCACTAAATTCCTTATATTGTACAATGTTAGTATTACGTTCTTTAGGGATAATGCAACTAGAGGACTCCTCTAGAGGCTTTACATGGTTTTTGAAGTTTTACAAAGGATTTCTTGAAAAGAAAATGGGCTAAAACATGAAAATTTTGGGATCCTACTTTTCTTCACTTCTTTCTCCTATAACAAGGAGGCAAAGATTATGCCTAAATGGTGGGTGTGGACTTTGCAAGATAGCAAATTAGATTCACCTTTGTCATATCATACTCGTTCAGGCTCTCATAGTGCTTCTTTTGCATCAGATTGCTATGCTATGGCTGCCTCTAGTCTTTACGATGAGAAGGAGCCTGTTTTGTATGAAAATTGGATGACTGCTATGCAATTAGAATATGATGTTATTATGAAAAATGGTACTTGGTCTTTATGTGACCTGCCTCTTGGCAAGAAGGTCATTGGCACTAAGTAGGTATACAAGCTGAAGTGTAAGAGTGATGGAATAGTTGATAGGTATAAGGCTAGGCTTGTTGCAAAAGGTCATGCCCAAGAAAGAGGCATTGATTTTGAAGAGAACTTTGAACCTACATGTTGAATGACTAATGCTCGTAGCATTTGTGGACATCAATTCATCATGGTTGGAACGTACATCAATTGGACATTAAAAATGCATTTTTGAATGGTGACTTGCATGAAGAAGTGTATGTTTTTTAGCCCCCTAGTTTTGTGCAAAAAGGGCATGAAGACAAAGTGTGTAGGTTGAAAAAAGCATTATATGGTTGGAAGCAAGCACAACGTGCTTGGTATGAAAAGATACATGCCTACTTGATTGCACATGGTTTTGAGAACACTCCAACTAAGAGCACCTTATATGTTGAGCTATGTGCTTCTGATCATTGTCATCTATGTTGATGTCATGTTGCTGATTGGTCCTAATGAGAAGCATATTGCTGATTTTAAGGATGATTTGCATGCCTCATTTGAGACGTTAGATTTAGGCCATTTGCATCATTATTTGGGCATTCAATTAATGCAAGTTGATGACATAATAGCTTTGTGTCAAACAAAATATATTAACACATTATTGCAGTGATTTGGCCTTGAAGTCTACAAAACTATTGCCAATCCAATGGAAACATGTTTACAGTTGAGTCTTCATGATTCTGGAGATGCATTTGATGTTGTTCCCTATTAGCAAGCTGTTGTATGCTTGATTTACTTATGCATTACTTTGCCAGATATTCAGTTTGCTATCTCATAGATGAGCAGGTTTATGCATTGCCTAGGTGTCAAGCATTGGCAGGGAGTTAAGCAAATCTTTCGCTACTTGAGTGGTACCCAATTACTTGGATTGTTTTATCCCAAGGGGGGATCACTACCACCATATTTACATGCTTTTTTTGACTCTGACTTGGCTGATTGTTATGACACTCCTATGTACACCAATGGCTTTTGCTTCATGCTTGGTAGCTCAGACGTCTTATGGTTGATTTGGGTGTTGGTCAGTCTTCTCCCACCACCATACTTATTGATAGTCAAAGTGCATTGGTAGTTGTGAGGAACCCTATGTTCCATGCTCGCACTAAGCACATTGAGGTGCACTATCATTATGGCAAGAAGAGGTTCTCTATTGGAGAGATTATTTTGAAGTTTGAAGCTTTCTACAAAGCTTTGGGCTTACTTCCTTTTGTGGATTGATTCCACATAGCTTGGCACTTCCTTATACATGAGTGGTAGCTCCTTGTTCACCACATCACTCCTAGGGGGGATTTGTTGTGATATTATGATATTGATGTGTGTGAACACACTAGGACTATCGATGCACTTTTTTCCCTCTTTAGGAGGTTTTTTCCCCTCGCTTGTATATATGCCTATAACCCTAGTGGGTCACTTATATGTGTACATTCTATTGGTAATACATTCAGTATTGTGTGTTGTGCTCCAAGCTTCTTCTTCTTCCTTGTGTTGTTCGCATGCTCCTGCAAACCCAAAACTCCAATAGGAGAGCATCCAAATTAGCCACTCCAAACATTGTTTCGAGCCAGTGATGATGTAACAACTGTCAACTTCATATGTGTGTTTCTCTTGATTCGAGTTTCCATTTTTAATGACTTGTAGCTTATTGGAAATATCTTCTTTTAAGCTTCCCAATGATATAAAGACCACTAGAAACATAGGAGATTTAGCAGGTATGAGTAGGGAACTAGTTCTCGATAGTCACCTTTTTAGGAATCAATGAGGAGTATGATGGCTCTTTTGAAGGGAAAGGATGGATGTAGCTTGTTGATAAGCTAACTATTTTCCAATTTGATTCTTGTTTATGCTACTTATTTGATATTTTTTTCATTATCTTGCATGTAATCTTAAAAGAACATTGAAATAATAAATATTTCAATAGATTAAATCTAGATCAAGATAATGAAATGAAATTAATTTCCAACACTAGCATGCATTTCAATAAGAGCTACTTTTTGAAAGAATTTTTGTGCATCAAAAACTAGATTCTACTTTTCCTAATTGCACCAAGTATATGTTTTCATAACATTGTGCATCAAGTGAAAAGAAATAAATGCATCAAGATTATGCATGTCAAACGTTCGAAATTTGCATCAACTTTGGCATGAAATCATATGAAAAAACATGCATGAAAGTACATGCAGCTACATGCATGAAAGTACATGCAAGTACATACATGCAAGCACATGCATTTGCATGAGTAAAAGAGTTAGAGTAGAATTTAATTAGGAAGGGAAGAAGACCAAAAAAGTAGAGTAAACTTTAATTATGAAGGTAATTAGACCTTCAAAAAAAGATTGGGAGCAAACCAATCTTATCTTTAGTTCAAAAAGTGAACTTAGATTAGTTCATATAAAGTCATTATCTACTACTTATATCCAAGTCTTATAAAGAATAAGTCATGGATATAAAGATTAAGTGAGAAAGTTATAAGAGAGTATGGATTCTAGAGAGTTTAGAAATAAACTCCATAGGTAATTTATTGGTAATAGAAAAGCATTACTAAAGTGGTGTGATCATGATGTACCATAGTGGATTCCCCTTCATGTGAGCTTCATGACAATGCCCTTGCACTACAAACCTAAGCTCTGGGATGCCACACATAGTACGCCGCATGGGACCTCTAGAATATGCACAAACCACATAGTACATGTAGAGCATGGACATTGATTTCCTAGGTTTTTACAAATGCAATCAAACTTAGAGTCTATGGTTGACAAGACCACAATATCTCTTATTAAAAATTATATTCAAAAGTGTCCAATGGCCATTTGTCCTTTCACATGGACACTAATGCTAACAATCTCCTACTAAAGGCCAATACAAACAAGTGACTAGGGGTAAAAGAAAAAGAATGTTAAATAATATCTGAGTACAAGTATACAAATGATACCTCCCACTTGATGGACATGCTACATAGTGTTCAAGTAACTATGCAAGATTAGGAATCAAATAACCCCAATCAAGTGACAACAACGTTGAAAGCTATCTTGTGGTAGAGCTTTAGCCAAAGCATCTATAACATTATCTCAAGTATGAACCTTCTCAGGAATAATGCACTTAGTGGCTAAGCAATCTCTAATAAAGTAATACCTCGCCTCAATGTGCTTGGTGTTTGTATGGTAGACTAGATTCTTAACCAAAGCAATGGCACTTTGACTATCCCTAAGCAAACAAGGTACATGCTGAGGTAGACCCATATTTCAAGTAAGACGTGAAATACACAATGCTTCCTTATATGTCACACTTGTTACAACATACTCTACTTTTGTAGTGGAAACAATTGTACATTCTTGGACATGAGATCTCCAAGAGATAGCACCTCCAACAAAGTGAAAAATGTACCCTAATGTAGACTTTTGATTGTCTACACAACTAGCATAATTAGAATCTGTATAACCAATAATGCATGCCCTTCCTCTACCCAAGCATAGTCACTCATCCATAGTGCCACTTAGATATCTCAAAATCTTTGACTGCTTCCCAATGCCTCTTGCCAAGACTAGACATATAGATATCTACTCACAAGTCTCATTGCAAATGCACTATCTAGTCTCATAGCTACCATAGCATACATGAGACTACCAACAATAGGTTGATGAGGAATTTTACTCATGAATTCCTTTTCCTCATCTGATTGGGGGCAATTGCCCTTGCTTAATTTCACATATGTCGGTAAGATGTATTCAATGACTTGCCACCCTGCATATTGAGCCTATGAAGTACTTTGGATACGTCGTCACTTTGAGATAAGTACATGCACCTTTTACTCCTAAGTCCACCATTGCAATGAATCCAAGAAACATGTGTAGTGTAATCATCTTGACTATTGGAGAGAATATTTCCTCAAAATCAACACCATGTTGTTGCTTAAAACCCTTTGCCACATGCCATGCTTTGTAATTTCAAGAAGCACTATCTCATGTGAATTTCAACTTATATACAAATTTACATGGTAAAGCTTTCCTTCCCTTCAACAATGGTACTAAATCCCAAGTACAATTCTTATGAATAGAGTCCAATTCACTCTCCATGACACACTCCCACTTAACATGATCCTCTGTCTACATAGCCCCTTTGTAGCAATAATACTCACAAGCATCTATCAACATAACAAAATCCAAACATGGAACATATCTATCATGTGGATGGAAGACATGTGCAAAACCTCATTGCTCGTTGAACATGAACATTTGTCGATTGATCTAATTGGACATTCTCATGAACATCCCTATGTGTAGAATTTTTATGCATGCTAGTTGGAGGAATATCATCTTCAAACAAAAATCTTCTCACTTATACCCCCTTAATGGGTTGTTTATGCATCTTAGACTCATTGAAAATGATATCACTACTTCTTGTCATTGGTGGTGTTTTAGGATCCTATAAGCATTATCCGAATTTGCCTTCTTGACCATATCCAAGAAAAATGCATTTCTTTGAATTATGGTCCAACTTTTGTCTAAGATTCTTGGGTATATGAACATATTCTTAACACCAAAAAACTCGAAGATGATCACTATATGGTGGCTTCCCTGTCCATAAATCTTGTGCCACTTTTAGACCTTTGGCAGTACTAGGTGAACTGTTAATCAAATGAACTACACTCAATACAACTTCTTCCCAAAAGCCTTGTGAAAGATTTGCATGATGCAACATAGAAGCTACTCTATCCCAAATACTTCTATTAATCCTTTTAGCGACACCATTCTATACTCGGGTATAAGGATCTATAAACCCTCTATGAATTCCTTTAGACTAACAAAAATGCATGAATTCATGTGAGCTATACTAACCCCCATTATCTAAACATAAAGGCTTGATCGTAATTCATTTTCAATTCTCAATTGAACTAATAAATTTTCTAAAATTTAGGGAATGCCTCATCCTTCTATTGGATAGGATATACCCAAACTTTTCTGGTAGCATAATCTATGAAAGTGACAAAGTAAAGAGAACCACCTAATGACCTTGTGAGCATAAGACCACACACATCTATATGAACAAGATCTAAAGGTTAAATCAAAGAGTTAATGTGCATCTTATGCACGTTCCTATTTTGCTTTCCATATCAACAATGGTAAAAAAAGAAAAATTAGAGAGAGATAACATAGGCAAGTAGCTAGAACAAGAAAGATTTTCCACTTGATTATGAGATATGTGGCCCAAATAGCCATGCCAAATATAAGCCATAGAGTGTTCAGTAATAGCTAACACGTGTTCTTTCTATGATACAAATAAAGAATAAGGTGAGCCAATTTTGTGTCCCTTTGTGATAAACATATTTCCCTTTGATATGCAAAAGGACGGAGCATAGAAAATCTTCTTGTAACCAAGGTTGTCAAGTTGACCAATTGACATCAAACTACATGATAACTGAGGTACATGGCATACATTATGCATAGTAAATTTTGAACCATCAATGAACTACATAACCACATCTCCAATCTTGACAACATTACATTGATAAGAGTCACCAAGTCTCATAGTACCAAGAGACTTTGCTGCATAAGTAGAGAACCATTCTCCATGTGGCATCACATGGAAAGAAGCAGCACAATCTAGCAATCATGTGTGGGAAAGAGAATCATCCATAAGAGCCTCAGTGGGCATAATACTTTCATATGGTCTATTTGATGTTGTTTCTTTTTCATATGTATCGTATAACTTCTTCCAAAGCTCCTCTGCACTTTCAAAGTCCAATACTATAAAGGAAGCAATATCTACCTAGTGCAATGGAATGGTAGACCTAGCCATTTCATCTTAGTCATCCCAGTCATCATCATCCATATAAACACGCTTCTTTAAGATTCCATTTACTAACATCCACTGTCTCCTATGAATCAACACATCTTTAATCTGATTCTTCCATAGAGCAAAGTTTGTGCCATAAACTTTTGGGATCTCAAAAGGGTCTTTGCCATGCAATTTATAGCTCCTCCTAGGAATATTGGCACTAGAACTGGATCCACCAAATGTGCCCGAGATTTTTGATGCCATGATGATAGAGAATTGACTAGAATTATACTGGAGCTAGAATATTTAAACACCACTAAGGCTCAAAAAAGGATGAACAAGTGTCAGATTTTGGGAAAAAATTGATAGAGTCTCCCTAGAAAAATGATTAATGAACAAAAATGACCAACCAAAAGGTATATGTGAGAATGTATTTGCTCACACCAATAAGTGTGTCAAGGAGTAAAATTGACCATTATATAGTTTTAAAAAATCAAGAAAAATTTTGCTAGAGTTTCCTCTTAAAAATAAGCATATAAATGGTGTCAAAAGCTCATAAAATTAGGAGTACTAACATGTAAACCTGCATAGTGAATAGTTGACTCCATTGCATATAACCAATTAACTGAAAGAAGCCAACTAGGCTTATCGAGTACCTATGAACAACTAGCATACATCTCCTATGGCGAGGCTAGATAAGTCTTCCACCTGCATCAAAGAAGAGGCCACGACATCTGGGTGTCTCCTAGTTAACAAAAACCTCATCATGACCCTCTTTATTAACATGAAAGTCTTTATGAAAAACCATAATTGTTATATCAATAACCACATAGATGTACATAAGCAGTTTCCACAAAAGCCTACATAGTGTGTATGTGTGCTTAGTATATGTAGAAAAATTGCACTGAAAGGCTGAATTTGCAGTCCAAACACTAGCCAAACACACTTTCAAATGTCTTATTCTATTTTTTTAGGCTCCAAAAACTTGCATAAAGTTGTGGTGATTGCTCCCACCACAACTGGAAACCGTTCAATAAACCTCTAAATTTACCAGTGTGGCTGAAAAAACAGCCCCAAAGATGAATATTCATTGTCTGGGAAGCATAGATAACATTCTTCTTGATGTTATTGAGCCTATGTAAAGAGAATTATGTGTGAAAGTACTCCTAGATGGCTCCTAGAATCACCCCAAAAATGCTTCAAAATAGCCTTCAAAAACAAAGAATGAAACTTTGAGGGCCCAAAACATGTTCATTATAATGTGAACCTTAGTCTTTCACCCTCAAACACCACAAGAGAACTTAGTGGCAAGAGATTTCCAGTTAAGCAAGCTCCAAGGAGAATGGTACTGGGATGGGTGACCTCTCAAGAAGTATCGGGAACCTCCATCTTCCTTGATTGTTGACATCCTCCCTCACTTGCAACCAATAGTGACTTTGGTGACTCAGATGACAAGGTATGCATTGGTCACCACCTTAGTTGTAAGCCTTGGAGAAAGTCATATGTGTGCGGGTAGGTGCTCGCTTGGTTCGCACAACAAAAAAAAAACTTTTGCCTTGAACTCCTTTGATACTAGTAAAGTGTTGCAATCGCAATGCACCATGGTGGATTCCCCTTCACATAAGCTTCATGATGATTCCCTTGCACTACAAACCCGAGCTTTGGGATGCCACACAAAGTTCTCCGCATGGGACCTTGCAGAATATGCAAAAACCACATAGTACATGTAGAGCATGAACACAAGTTTCCTAGGCTTTACAAATACGAGCAAACTTAGATTTTGTGGTTTGTCCATGCCAATATATCTTTTATTATAGAACATATACAAAAGTTTTCAATGGCCATTTGGCCTTTCATATCGACACCAACGGTAACAATAATTGCCACATAAATTAGAAGAAATAGTTAAGGTCATGATGCTTTATGTAAGTATTCCATAAAGTAAGTATAGGCTCATACTTAAGTATGGAATATTACACAAGAAAATTATCTTTAGTTAGACTTATTGGCCAGACTCAAGACTCATCAATCATTCTAACATAAAAAGGGGCTCATTAGATGTCCATCCATCCCATCTTATGACAAATTGGTAAAGTAGAAATATTGATGCCAGAGCCACCATCTACATAAACTCAAGAAATTGGTCTCTTTGGATTTAACATACTTCAGTGTTGAAGCTTTTCAACATTTATCTTTTGAAGTGTTCATGAATGTTAAAGTATAGAAGATACTTTTTTTCAAGGTCACTACTTAGGTTCTAATTCCTTGGACCATTATGTCATAAGGTCTTGACTAAGAATTAGCAAATTTTTTTGTCTTTTGAGATTTTTTAATGGACATCTTTCCATAAGCCTTTGTCAATTTGACTCTGGTACTTACCTTTGAAAGTCATAATTTTCTAAAGTGGTAGCATTTTTTGGACATTTTTTCTTTCAAAGAGCTTCCTATAGTTAACTGGAGACCAATTCTATGGTCTACGTTCATTACTTGATTCTTCTCTAGATTTTTTTCTTTAAATACTTCTTTAACCCTCCATATCATCTTTGTTTTCACCAAACTTTTAGGGAAGCGACATGATTACAATTTGCTTTTGGGATGTCCTTATCCAAAACATGCCAAGGTATAGTAGGATTGTATCTCTCAAGTGATCACATTGTGGTCTACACAACAGATCTAGGTTGGTCCATGAGAAGTGTGGAGGAAGGAACACAGGACTTTATTGTCGCCATTTGTCTGCTGATGTAGTCCACCTAACCGCTGATGTAAACCCCTTCTTGTGCTAAGGAAGACTAGGGGAAGATCTCCTGACATCCTCCTGACTGGCAACAATCCATCGCCATGCTCTCATGGGTTGACTTTCGATGGAGCATGCTTGTCTGATGGATCTGTCCAAAGATCTTTCGATCCTCCTTCTCACTCATTTCATATGGTCTCGGGTTACATACCTCAGGTGGGGTATTGTTAAGGAAGTCAAGCGATATCACTCGCGGCTAGTCTAAGGTCCTGAGTTGCAAGGAGCCTTGTCTAAGATTTAGGTCCACTCAGTGGTCATATAACCAATCTTGGCCAAGGATTAACTTTTCTATAAGGTCTTCTTCATGGCACACTAGGAGTTTCACAGTCGTGGCCTCTTCGTGTATGAGGATAGGAAGGTCCACCTCACCCATGCAAGGGATTTCCATGCCTCCTAGCCCTATGAGGTATGCCTCAATTGGCCGCATTTCTATTCCTGAGTCCTTATAGTGAGACCACCTAATCACACTAGTCACAACACCTGAATCAATTAAAGCCCTAAGCTCATGGCAGATGTTGCCTTGTTCTAGCATGGCTGTAACAAATGGTCTTCTATCCATTATGCTAGGGTGAGCAGTTGACTTTGTTTGACACATGGCCATGGGGTATCTCAGTGTTTCTGTAAGATGGTTATAATGTTCTCTCCCTAGTCCTTGCCTT
The DNA here is from genome assembly GCA_020310875.1 of Ceratopteris richardii. NCBI lineage: Eukaryota > Viridiplantae > Streptophyta > Polypodiopsida > Polypodiales > Pteridaceae > Ceratopteris > Ceratopteris richardii. The sequence continues at coordinate 103,737,164 of CM035440.1, read as the reverse complement.
CTTAGTTTCATGCATTTAATGCATTCTAGAGCTTCTACTTGAGCTTTGTCGTGTATTCTCTTTTCTTCCTCATGCCTCTTTGCCACTGTGAGTCATCTCAGCATATCCTTAGTAAGAGGTTCCTGATAAAGTTTGACTCTACAACCACTAATGTAATTAGGAATTATTTCTCCTTCTAGGGTGGCTAATTGTACCGTTCCACTTGTCGAGAGTCTGTTAATAATCATAGGTCCATGTTGCAGAGAAGAAAAGCACAAAAGAGGAGCCCCAAAATTTTCAAATTAATGGACACATTTTCTTCTTCAAATTCTTAGGAATTCCCTAAAAAGCTATGTAAATGCACTAGAGGAGTCCTCTAGATGCATAATCCCAAAGCACTGTAATATATCTCTTGTAAAATAGTAGGAGAATAGAGATTAGTCAATAAAGTGCCGGTCACGTGTGAAAGGACCAATTTTAGGGCACATGTATATAAGTCACTTTGTGACTCTTTGTAAAGACTTTTTGCCATTGTGAAGAAGGAGAGCTCCTGAATTTCGAATTTGCTTCTTTCCTGCAGATTTTCATCTTCTCTATGATCTTTTGTGTGTATGTGAAGCTTGGAATGTGTGTGTAGGACTGTTATCTACCCCATCCCCTTGTCTTTGAGCTGCCATAGTGTGTGTGTGAGCAAGTAGGAGTGGTGAAGTGAGTGTGGAAGCTTCCCAGTATTCACTATTTCTATCATAACTCGAAGCATGGTTGTCAGAATTGAGTGAAACCACCTCCCTAGAAGCGTCTCCTTGAGAGCTTCGAAATCAACCCACTATTGGCCAAATTCAAAGTTTGGAGCTAGGAGAAATCCTTGATTTCATGAAACCTGCTTTAAGTGGTATCGCAGCAAGCACTTTCAGTAGTTAAGTGAGTTAGTGAGGCAGGTTAGTCTTTTCTCATGCAAGCTAGCTGAACCACGTCATTTTCCATCACGTGTGCACATGTCCTCATACGTTTGGTTAGGTCTGTTCGTCGGATTGACAATTAAGCGTGTGTCAATTCCCCACTATACGCACTTGTGTGGCAAACAAGATTTAGTCTCTTTGGCACAAGTCCCTAAGGCTTTGTGACTTAGGTACACACGTTTTTGGTGCCGTTGCGAGGGAACACACTCGACCAAGGTGCCTTCGTGATGGTTATAGCTCTAGAGTGATGAAATCGTACTTGTAGGAGTGAATTCGTTCAGTGGCAAGTAGTCTGATGCTTCAACACTTGTAACTTCATACCCCGGAGGTGTGTATAATGAGTTTTTAGGTTTAGGGCTCAGAGAGAGAGAGAGGAGAAAGAGTTAGGGTTAGGCTAGGAAGAGAAGTGGAGTAGGAGTAAGTCAAAATTATCAAGAAAAATTCCCAAAAAAATTATCAAATTAGTGTAGTGTAGGCTTCAGTCACCAAGAACTATAAAAACCAAAAATAGAAGTTCATTTGATACTTGCTTCAAGTGTGGTATCGTCTGAGAGCAGCGACTGGTATCGCCAGTTTGGTATCGTGGAAACAGAGCCCCCGCACTTACCTAATGAGCTCAAGGCCTAAGCATAACCACCTCAAGGTAAGCTACATGCAAATATTAATCTCAAAAACTTTGAAAAATTACACTCACACGTGATTAAAGGCCCCGACGGTATCGCGGGGTGGGACAGAGTGATTTGAGGAGTTCTATTTGTGAAAGAGAAGTCTAGGAGTGAAGAGGGGTGAGAGAAGAACCAGGGGGGTGAAAAAAATTTTGATTTTGGAAGTGATTTGGCTACAGTATCTGAAGTATTGCGATGGCGATGCACCACAGTGCGCTCCCCTCCTCAAGAGCTCCACGACGATATGCTCGGAGTAGAAAATTGAGCTCCTAAGCTGCACGCAGTACTCCGCATAGACGGTGTAGAATACGCAAAAAACACAGTACACAAGGAGCACGAAGACAGACTTCTTAGGTCTTACAAATGCAGTCGAACTTATAGTCTGTGACTGACCATTAGGGGAAAAAGTGAGCCCTGCATGGGCCTTGTAAGGATTCCTAATTTTCAGGAATTAAAATGGTTAATTAGGTGGATTAAGAGGCTGGGGAAAACCATCGGTGGTATTGTATAATAAAATAAAGAATAAAATCTAAGCAAGGATTCGTGTGATTTCGTAGCCCTTAGATCTCTTCTTTGGATGGTCATGATCAAAAGCAAAATATGGGAACTAAAAGTCAAAAAGAAAGAGAACACTCTGTCAATAAAAGACAAAATAGCTACAGTCGTGGGAGGAGAGAGACTAAAATTTCAAACTCGGCGTCGCATGGCTGCCGTCGGATCTTCTTTAGCTTGAATGGTGGAGATTTCAGCCCAATTCTCTGGCACTACAAGACAAAATACCCACACTCTCTGTCACTAGAAGACAAAAGCCCAAAATCCCATGAAGGATGCTCCGTGCTGCGCGTAGTTTCTCAGCCGTCCGATAAAAGCACGATCCAAGGATGTGCATTGAACAGCCATTGATCCATGTAAGGATCAAATAACAACCATCCGATTCTTTCCAAATCCAATGGTCTAAATTCTAGGCGCCTTTTCCTTCTCAAGGAGCAACTATAACCATTAGATGTAAGCAAAATCTAAGGGCTACAATTTAAAGGCACACATTTCTCAAGAAATGATCTTACCCATTGAATTTTGAAGGGATCCAAGGGTCCTATTTGAATCCCATGTCTTTCAAAAACTGCTTGAAGGACAAAACCATGAATTTTGACATGTTTATGTGGTTTTGACTGGCCCAAACCAAGGGAAGCCTATGCCTAGCCTATGTGATTAAGCTACTAGACTGTGTCCACCACCCTCTTCTCATTGGTCCATCACTAATCACTCCTTAAGCCAAAAGGCCCATGCAGGGTTCATTTTTTTCCCTAATGCCAGGCCACTGTATGTTTTATTAAAGAACATATACAAAGAAGTGTCCAGTGGCCATTTGGCCTTTCACATGGACACTAATGGTAACAATCTCCCACTAAAGGCCAATATGGCCAGAGTAACTATGGGAGAAAAATAAAGAATGATAAAGAATACCTGAGTGTAAGTATACAAACTATACCTCCCACCTGATGGGCATGTTACACAGTATACAAGTGATTGCGTAAGATCAAGAATCAGGTAACCCCCATCAAATGACAACAGTGTCGAAAGCTATCCTGTGGTAGAGCTTTAGTCAAAGCATCTGCAGCATTATCTCGAGTATGAACCTTCTCAAGAATAATGCTCTTAGTGGCTAAGCAATCTCTAATGAAGTGATACCTCACCTCAATGTGCTTGGTCTTTGCATGATAGACCGGATTCTTAGCCAAAGCAATGGCACTCTCACTATCACTGAGTAAGCAAGGTACATGCTGAGGTAAACCCATATCACAAGCAAGACGAGAAAGCCACAATGCTTCCTTACATGCCTCACTTGTTGCAACATACTCTGCTTTTGTAGTGGAAACAGTTGTACATTCTTGAAGACAAGATCTCCAAGAGATAGCACCTCCAACAAAATGAAAAATGTATTCTGATGTAGACTTACGATTGTCTACACAACCAGCATAGTCAGAATCTATGTAACCAATAATGGATGCTTTCCCTCTACCTAAGCATAGACACTTGTTCTTAGTGCCACTCAGATATCTCAAAATCATCTTGACCGCTTCCCAATGTTTCTTGCCAGGATTAGACATATATCTGCTCACAACTCCCACTGCAAATGCAATGTCTGGTCTCGTAGCTACCATAGCGTACATGAGACTACCAACAACAGACTGATAGGGAATTTTGGTCATGAATTCCTTTTCCTCATCTGATTTGGGCCTGTCATCCTTGCTCAATTTCACATATGTGGGTAAAGGTGTACTCAATGCCTTTCCACCCTGCATATTGAACCGGTGAAGTACTTTGGATATGTACTCACTTTGAGACAAGTATATGCATCTTTTACTCCTGTCACGAGTAATGCGCATGCCAAGAATATGTTTGGCATCCCCCAAATCCTTCATATCAAATGTCTGACTCAACTTCTTTTTGAGAATTGACAAATCATAAGAGGACTTCCCAGTAATCAACATATCATCGACATAAAGTATCAAGCATATCAAGCTGCCATCAGAGCATCTCTTTGTGTAGAGACAATGATCCTCATTGCTCCAAGAATAGCCTTGGGACTTCATAAAAGCATCAAAATTTTGGTACCATTGTCAAGGAGACTATTTAAGTCCATACAAGCTCTTCTTGAGCTTACAAACTAGACTTTCCTTGCCAGGAACTACATAACCCTGTGGTTGTTCCATATAGATCTCATCTGTAAGATCTCCATGCAAGAAAGCTGTTTTCACATCCATTTGGACTAGCTCTAAGTCCTCCATTGCAACGAATCCAAGCAACATGCACAAAGTAGTCATCTTGACCACTGGAGAGAAGATTTCCTCAAAATCAACACCATGTTGTTGCTTAAAACCCTTTGTAACAAGTCGTGCTTTATATTTTGGAGAAGCGCTATCTGATGTGAATTTCAGCTTATATACCCATTTACATGGTAAAGCTTTCCTGCCCTTTGGCAAAGGTACTATGTCCCAAGTACCATTCTTGTGAATAGAATCCAACTCACTCTTCATGGCATGCTCCCACTTGACATGATCCTCTGTCTGCATAGCCTCTTTGTAGCAAGAGGGCTCACCGGCATCTGTTAGCATAACAAAATCTAAACCTGGAACATATCTATCAGGTGGATGTGAGACACGTGCAGAACGTCTTAATGGTTGTTGAACACGAACATGTGCAAACTGATCTGAATGGACATTCTCTTGAACATCCCTATGTGCAGCATTGTTATGCATGCTAACCGGAGGACTAGTATCCTCAAACACCACTCTTCTCACTTCAACCTCCTTAATGGGCTGTTTATGCATCTTAGACTCATTAAAAATGGCATCACTACTTCTGATCACTGACCGTGTTTCGGGATCCCATAAGCGATATCCAAATTGTCCTTCTCGACCATATCCAAGAAAAATGCATTTCTTTGAATTATGGTCCAACTTTTGTCTAAGATTCTTGGGTATATGAACATATGCTTCAGACCCAAAAACTCGAAGATGATCATAATATGGTGGTTTCCCTGTCCATAACTCTTGTGCCACTTTCAGACCTTTGGAAGTACTAGGTGAAAGGCTAATCACATGAACTGCAGTCAATACTGCTTCTGCCCAAAAACCTTGTGAGAGGTTTGCATGATGCAACATAGAGACTACTCTATCTTGAATAGTTCTATTCATCCTCTTAGCTACACCATTCTGTACTGGAGTATAAGGAGCTGTAAGCTCTCTACGAATCCCTCTAGACTGACATAAAAGGCTGAATTCATGTGAGGTATACTCACCCCCATTATCTAAACATAAAGCCTTAAGCTTAGTTCCTTTTTCAGTCTCAACTGAAACAAGCCATTTTCTGAAAGTAGGGAATACATCATCCTTTGATTTGATAAGATATACCCAGACTTTTTTAGTAGCATCATCTATGAAAGTGACAAAGTAAAGAGAACCACCTAAGGACGTAGTGGGCATAGGACCACACACATCTGTATGAACGATATCTAAAGGCTGAATTGAAGAGTCAATGTGTGTTCTATGCACATTTTTGGTTTGCTTTCCATATTGACAATGCTCACAAAATGAAAAATCAGAGAAAGATAACATAGGTAAGTAGCCAGAACGAGAAAGATTTTCCATTCCACTATGAGATATATATCCCAAAAGACCATGCCAAATACAAGCCATAGGCTGTTCAGTAACAGCTAACAAGTGTTCTTTCTGTGATACAAATAAAGGATAAAGTGAGCCAACTTTGCTTCCTTTTGCAATAACCATATTGCCCTTTGATATACGAAAGGACTGAGCATAGAAGACCACCTTGTAACCAAGGTCATCAAGTTGACCAACTGACATCAAACTACGCGATAACTGAGGTACATGGCATACATTATGCATACTAAATTTTGAACCATCAATGAACTGCACAACCACATCTCCAATCCCCACAACATCACACTAGTAAGAGTCACCAAGTCTCACGGTACCAAGAGACTTTGCTGCATAATTAGAGAACCATTCTCTATGTGGTGTCACATGGAAAGAAGCACCAGAATCTAGTAGCCATGTGTGGGAAAGAGAATCAGCCATAAGTGCCTCAGATGGCATAGTACTATCAAGTGTCAACACATCAGCATCATCAGAAATAGCATTAATTTCTTCAATCTTCACAATCGAAGTAGATGGTGCAGGTAACTGTTTAACATACCCATCAACATTCCGTCCTTTACCTTTAGCATTCTTTAATGCATAACAGTCTTTCTTCATGTGTCCTTTCTTATGACAATAATGGAATTTGATATCCCTCTTCCTTGATTTACTTCTACTCTTATTCCGTTGACCATTCTTTTCCTTGTTCTTGCTCCTTCCACGTTGCTGATTCTTTCCTTAGTAAGAATCACGAACATTATATGCATCTCCACTCTGAGTGCCAGCCATAGATTTTCTACAAATCTCCTCACTCAAGAGTGCTCCACATATGTCATCATAGACGAGTTTACCACCAATTGCACTGTTGCTAATAATTGTGCAAAATGTATCCCATGATGATGGCAGGGTGCATAACAGCAATACTGCTTTCATTTCATTATCCATATCCATTTTCTGAGCCTGTAACTGGGAGAATATAGCATCAAACTCATTTAGATGAGCAACAACACTATTTGTGTCCTTCATACGAAGGTCATATAATTTTCTCATCAGATACACTTTATTTGATGCTGTCTCTTTTTCATATGTATTGCATAACTTCTTCCAAAGCTCCTCTGCACTTTCACAATCTAATACTGTAAAGTAAACATTATCTGCCAGGTGCAAGCAAATGGTAGACCTGACCATTTCATCTAACTCATCCCAATCATCTTCATACATGTCAATAGGCTTCTTTGAAATCCCATTTACTGGCTTCCATTGCCTCCTTTGAATCAGTGCATCTTTAATCTGATTCTTCCATAGAGCAAAGTTTGTGCCATCAAATTTTCGGATCTCAAAATGGTCTTTGCCTTGCAAGTTATAGCTCCTCCTCGGAACACTAGCACTAGACCCTGATCCATGGGATGTGCCTGAGACGTCTGATGCCATGATGGTAGAGAACTGAATAGAATGATAATGGAGCTAGAAGAGTCCAAACACCAACAAATAAGTGTATCAAGGAGTAAATCGACCACTCTATAGTTGACTAAACCAGAAATCTAGAAATATTTGCCAGAGTATCCTCTGCAAAATTAGCATATGACCAGTGTCAGAGTATCATAAAACTGCAAGTACTGACATGTTTACCTGCATAGTGAATCACTGACTCCACTGCATATAATCAGTTACCCAATAGAAGCCAACTAGGCTTATCGAGCACCTATGAACAACTATCATACATCTCCTATGGCGAGGCTGGGTAAGTCTTCCACCTGCATCACCGAAGAGACCCCGACATCTGGGTGTCTCCCAGTTAAGAAAACCTCACCAAGACCCTCTTTATCAAACGTAAAAGGCTTTATGCAAAGAACGTAACCGCTATATCAATGACCACATGGACGTACATAAGCGATATCCACAGAAGCGTACATGGTGTGTATGTGCTCAATATTTGCAGTAAAATGACATTAAAAGGCTGAATACACAACCCAAAAACTAGCCAATAACACCTGCAAGTGTCTATCAACTCTGATGTTTTAGGCTTTAAAAAAAACTTGCATAAATTTGCAGCGGCTGCTCCCACCAAAACTGAAAACCTCTCGAGAAACCTGTAGTTTTATGAGTGTGGCTGAAAATACAGCCCCAAAGGTTGATATTTATTATCTGAGAAGTACAAAGAACACTCTTCTTGATGTTCTTGGACCTGTGTGAAGAGAACTATGTGCGATAGTACTCCAAAATGGCTCCAAAAGACACCCCACAAATGCTTCAAAAATAGGCTTTGAAAGCAAAGAATGAAGCTTTGAGGAACCAAAACTTGTTCAAGGTAATGTCAATCTTAGTCTTTCCCCTTCTTTAGACACCACAAGAGTGTAGCTTAGTGGCAAGAGATTGCCACGGTTAAGCGAGCTCTGGGGGGAACAGTACTGGGATGGGTGACCTCCCGGGAAGTACTAGGAACCTCTATATTCTTTGATCGTTGAGGTCCTCCCTCGCATGCAGCCAACGGCGCCAACGGTGACTTTTGTCGGATGACAAGGTATGCCAAGGTCTATACCTTGGTCGCCACCTTAGTCGTAAGCCTTGGAGAAACCCTTGCACGAGGGGGGGGGGGGTGCTCGCTTCGCTCGCACAAAAGGAACGCACCTTTTGCCTCGAACTGCTCTGATACCAGTGAAGTATTGCAATGGCAATGCACCACAATGCGCTCCTCTCCTCGAGAGCTCCACGATGATATGCTCGGAGTAGAAAACTAAGCTCCTAAGCCGCACATAGTGCTCTGCACAGATGCTACAGAATACGCAGAAAACACAGTACACAGGGACCACGAAGACGGACTTCTTAGGTCTTACAAATGCGGTTGAACTTACAGTCTGTGACTGACCAGGCCACTATATGTTTTATTAAAGAACATATACAAAGAAGTGTCCAGTGGCCATTTGGCCTTTCACATGGATACTAACGGTAACAGTATCGCGATCGGTTGAGTTTTTGGTATCGTGATACCAAAAATTCCCTTGTATCGTGATACTCGCCGAGTATCACCAGTTACCAGTTGTGGTATCGTGATACCATTTTTTGGTATCGTATCGCATAGTTGGTATCGCAATCGCGATTTGCCAAGTGGTATCCTATCGCGGTCCACTTTGGTATCGTATCTCCTCGGTCACGGTATCGTATCGTTGACCTGGCGGTATCATATCGCCTCACTTTCTAGTATCGCATTGCGGCCTTTCTGGTATCGTATTGTGAAATAGTTTGGTATCGTATCGTCCAAAAGTGGTATCGTATTGTGAGAGTTCCAGTATCATATTGTGCTAATTTTGGTATCGTATCGTGCGGTTTCGCGAAATCGTATTGCCAACTGCACTGGTATCATATCGTTAGACTTTCCAGTATCGTATCGTGCCCTATAGTAGTATTGTATCGTCTCTTCGGGTGGTATCGTATCATGGATTTCCCAAGTATCGTATCATGAGCATACTTGGTATCATATCGTGGAAAAGTCTAGTATCATATCATGTCCTGAAGTGGTATCGTATCATCGACAACCTGGTATCGCCTAGTGCAATATTGTAGCGTGCCCTCCAGAACACTTTGAGCATTTTTAAGGGTGAAATTGAGGCATTTGAGGAGCCACTTAGGGAGAATTTTAGAGGTCAAGAGAGCCCCAGGAGGGTGAATGAACTTGAGATCAGGAAGAGTTCTAAGTAGCCAGAGAAGTGTTATATCATCAGTAGGAAGCATCACTCAGGTCAGTCACCGTTCTACCTATTCCGACACCTCTAGTGATTCGGAAGAGGAGGTACCCATGGCTTCAGAAGACATACAAGGTCATGTTCCCAGACGAAACTTCATGTCTACGGTAGAAGGGGAGTACTGCACCTCCTTGCAATATGTGTCTACCAATGCCCAGGAGATTCCAATCTTCCTGGATGGATTAAATAGATCAGTTGCTAGGATGGTAACCTCCACCAACTCCACAATTGTGCCCAGACCAGTTGTCAAGTATGAAGGAGTATATATGGACAAGTTGGGTCACATCTATGTGGTGACAGAACACCCAGAATTGATCAATGAGAGAGGAGAATTGGAAGGACAAGAACATTCAAGAACGTGATTGTCCACTGCCTGCCCCTACACAACCCCAACCAGTGACGATTCAGGGCTTTTGTCAAGATTGTGGGAAAGAGCATCTTTTACGAGATTGCCCGAAGAACCCCAATAACCTACCAAAAATCACTCCTATCAACGTCATTGGGTTAGTAGTAGACTCTACAGGAAGTGTAACTTCCACTACCCCAATGCATGTGGTCACTAGAGCTCAAGCCTTGCAGCAAACTCAAGGAGTAGGGCAAGAGAAGAGTTCTGAGGTTAGTGAGACACAGAGCATAACCAAGAAAAGGACAAGAGCTTGGAGAGATAGCCGGGAGAGAATGAAAAGACAATGGTCACAGAAAATGAGCGAACTTGAAGAAAGCTTGAGAGAAACCAAAGCGAGGATAAGTGAACTCGCATCTCAAAACCACTCTCACACTACCCCTCCACCACCGTTTCCATCTCCCGCCAATCCATCACTTTCCATTCCCCAACCTTCTAATACACCACCCTTAACCCACCCACCACCCAGAGTAGGATCAGTCCTAGCCGATCCCACTCTTGAGGATCTAGACATGATGCTTAAAGCATATCAGGCCAGAATCCAGGAAGGGCCAAACGTGACAGATCATGACAAATGTTACCCTAGAGCCGATCTAGAGATAGAGCGAACAAAGCTTTGTGCTAAGATGGTCAAAAAGGCGCAAGCCATGTTTGAAGCCAGTCACTTCTTCAATGTTTTGGAGAGTTAGTAACTACTCCCAAAGGCAATTCAGTGGTGACACGAGTCTTGAGAGGGGATTTGATACCTCAAGATGACTACTTATTTGAGGTCTATTTGATCCATGGAGCAGATTTACTGCTACAAACTGACTCACCTACACAAGGACGGGAACAAAGCATGATGACATTTTACGAGTTAAAAGATCCTGAAGACGAGTCTAGAGTAACGTACCTAGACAAGAACCAAAGAAGGTATTGGATTATCAATGCCTTAGATAGACCTCGATTGAAGTATATGGGAAGTTGTATATTCCATAAATGAAGGATGTACAAGAGCACTTCCATACAGGAACCGAATACAAAATGTGACAAAGCACTTCCATATAGGAACCAAATACAAAATTATGGTACATCATTGCCACATAGGAGTGTAATACAAAATTGTGGCAAAGCACTACCATACATATGCACAAGGGGATCAAAACATTTACACCTACAATGTTGCAACAAAGCATATGCATAAAATGAGACAAATTGACATGAAATTTATAAACAACAACTAAAAATACGAAACCAAGCTATAAATTTACCTAATCATAGATTCTCCCATGAAATGATTGCACCGCGTCCCTCTAAGTCCTGCAAGAGTGCAGCCAATCCATGAAGATATCCATAAGCTTCTTTTGTTCGAGTCGGAGGACGACCCACTGCCAACTCCTATAATAAATATGCAAAATCTTAGATGAACATACATGATGTGCTTAACACAAACAAATTCAATAATTAAAATGATACTTACAAATTGGTATTGCATACTATTATATCCGCTGCTACCTAAATGCGATGTTCCAACCGTATCTAAACATGTGGCCGCCGCATCTCTCTGTTGACGATATCGATCAGGAGTATGTTGCTGCTCATCCTGAATCGATTCCCACTCTTCAACATCTAACCATACAAGCTTCGGTAAACCTGCTCTGAAAGCATCGCGAGCCTCGGATCGTCGATGAGACATCACCTCATGTGCCGTATGCTGAATCCATTCTGAACTCACAATAGGATGCCCAGGTGCTAGCCGGTACTCTTCATATATCGATTGTGTGATATAATTTTTGGAATCCTTATCATGTTCACTCCGTTTTAACATGAAAGAATGTCCAAACTCTATGGAACAAAGCTATCAAATGTGCTGACGCATGGACTTTCTGGCCATATCCATGTGTGATATATCTTGGAGTCGTCATGTTCATGTGCTCCCCAAGGTGTACGTGGAGATGTTTATATATATACACACACATACATACATACATATATATATGAATATATATATATATATATACCCTAAAAAATCTATAGGGTGTATGTATGTATATGCATGTGTGTATGCATATGCATGTATGTATGTATATGCATGTGTATGCATATGCATATGCATTTGTGTATGTATATGTATTTGTATTTGTATGCATATGCCTTTGTGTATGTATATGCATTTGTGTATGCATATGCATGTGTGTATGCATATGCATTTGTGTATGTGTGTATATGCATATGCATGCATATGTATGTATATGTATGTGTGCATGCATATGCATGTGTGTATGCATGTGTATATGTATGTGTGTATGTATATGTATGTGTGTATGCATATGCATGTGTGTATTTGTGTATGCATGTATGTATATGCATTTGCATGTGTGTATGCATATGCATTTGTATATGTATATGCATATGCATATGTATATGTGTATGGATATATGTATATGTATATGTGTAGAAGGAGAATCGAGCAAAAAAAGAAGAAGAAGAAGATCAAAGAATAAAACTGCTCAATGAAGAACAAAAGCTCCTAAAGAAAAGAACAACCATCTGCCCAAAGCCCCGCAGGGGCATGCATCAGGCAGCAACACCAAAGAACTAGGTCTTGAGGATTGGAAATAAAGAAAGATAACAACCAGGACATTTCATGGGAGGTTGCACACAGCTTCCTGATCCACCAGGTGCACGTAGTGAAGTGAAACAAGCAGGGAAGGGAGACAGTACATGAAGGATCCTTCATCGGATAAGATAACCAATTGTCTGAAGGTCTTAACTGACTCCTCGTCCACTGGATGCATGCAATGGAAAGAAATTAATTAGGTCCCAGAGAATGACAAAGAAGATTTAATAATAGGACCTTTAAAACGTAATGCTCACGTAGAAGGGAGCAAAAGCCTGTAGAGTAAGGTGTGCGGTGGAAGAAAGTAAACAGGCTCCAAGCAATACAATAGGGTCAAATCTGTGAATACAAAGACATATCAGAAGACCAAAAGTTAGAAAGAGGCAAAAGCTGAAAAGTTGAAGTGGGTGACTAAGAATATCACATTCTTAGCCACTAATGGCGTGCATGGCAGCCCGACTTAATACAACAACCCAGACTTGTGATATAAGAAATACCAAGGGGCTTATAGAAGCAAAGGACTAATCTCGGATAAAGAAACAAATTGCTCGACAATCCTTATTGCTTCTTTGACCACTGGGTGCGTGTATTCAGAAGCCATAGATAAGCTACAAACAAGAAGCAAAGCCTATCAAGGGATGACAGAGACAAAGAGGGGGAGAGTGTTGCACAAAAAAGAGGCACAAAAGAGAAGCCCCAAAGTTTTCAAATTAATGGGCATAAATTTCTTCTTCACAATTCTAGGAAATTCCCTCGAAGCTATGTACATGCACTAGACAAGTCCTCTAGATGCATAAGCCCCAAATCGTTGTAATATATTCCTTGTAAAATAGTAGAAAATTAGAGATTGATCAATAAAGTGCCAGTCACTTGTGTGAAAGGACCATTTTTAGGGCACATGTATATAAGTCACTTTGTGACTCTTTGTAAGGTCTTTTTTGCCATTGTGAAGAAGGAGGACTGAAATTTCGAATTTGCTTCTTTCCTTCTGATTTTCATCTTCTCTATGATCTTTTGTGTGTGTGTGAAGCTTGGAATGAGTGTGTAGGACTGTTGTCTATCCCTCCCCATCACTTTTGAGCAACTGTAGTGCGTGTGTGAACCAATACGAGTTGTGGAGTGAGTGTAGGTATTTCTTGCCATTCACTATTTTGGCCATAACTTGAAGAGAGATTGTCAGATTCGAGTGAAAATATCACCAATAGATGCGTCTCGTTGAGAGCTTCGAAAGGGATCACCTTGTTGGACATATTTGGAGTTTGGAACTAGGAGAAACATTCGAATTTGTATTTACTACTGTAAGTGGTATCACGACAAACATTTCCAGAGATTGAGTGAGTTGGAGAGGTAGGTTAGTCCTTTCTCATGCATTATAGCTGAACCAATTCACTTTCCATCATGTGTGCACACGTCCTCATAAACTTGGTTTAAGTGGTTCTTTGGATTGATAATTAAACATGTGTAAATCTACCACTATACGCACTTGTGGGGCAAATGAGATTTAGTCTCTTTGACACAAGTCCCTAAGACCTTGTGACTTAGGTACACACATTTTTTGGATTGAGTTTGTTCCCCAGCAACGGTGCCAAACATGTGTGTACCTAAGTCACAAGGTTTTAGGGACTTGTGTCAAAGAGACTAAATCTCATTTGCCCCACAAGTGCATATAGTGGTGGATTGACACACGTTTAATTATCAATCTGAAGGACCACTTAAACCAAGTGTATGAGGACGTGTGCACACGTGATGGAAAGTGAAGTGGTTCAACTATAATGCATGAGAAAGGACTAACCTACCTCTCCAACTCACTCAATCTCTGGAAATCTCTGCCACGATACCACTTACAACAATAAATACAAATTCAAATGTTTCTCCCAGCTCCAAACTCCGAATGGCGAATAGCAGGTTCGTTTCAAAGCTCTCAATGAGACGCATCTATTGGAATAGACTCTTTGCTCTTCAAGTTATGGCCATAATAGTGAATGGTGGGAAATACCTACACTCACTCCACAACTCGTATTGGTTCACACACACACTACATTTGCTCAAAAGTGATGGGGAGGGATAGACAACAGTCTTACACACTCATTCCAAGCTTCACACACACACAAAAGATCATAGAGAAGTGAAAATCAATAGGAAAGAAGCAAATTCGAAATTTTTGTCCTCCTTCTTCACAATGGCAAAAAAGTCCTTACAAAGAGTCACAATGTGACTTATATACATGTGCCCTAAAATGGTCCTTTCACACAAGTGACCGGCACTTTATTGACTAATCTCTAATTTTCTACTAGTTTATAAGGAATATATTACAATGATTTGGGGCTTATGCATCTAGAGGACTCCTCTAGTGCATTTACATAGCTTCAAGGGAATTTCCTAGAATTTTGAAGAAGAAATTTATGCCCATTAATTTGAAAACTTTGAGTCATGGAATTCAAAGGCAATTTTCATGGAGGTGCACATCACAATAAAATGGTGTTGCTGAATGCAAAAATAGACATTTTGCAAAAATAGCAAGAGCCTTGATGAGTGAGAAAAATATCCCTCATTGTTACTAGGCAAACGATGTGCATATTGTTATATACATAATGAATAGAACTCTAAATGTTGTTATACATCAAGTTATAGTTGAAGAGAAGTTTACATGTAAAAAGCCAAACTTATCACATATGAAAGTATCTGACTGTATTGCATATGTACATGTTCCAGATGAGTTTAGAATGAAACATTTTCCAAAAGTAGAAAAATGTATCTTCATTGGGTACTCATTTGAGCAAAAGGGATATGGATGCTACAACCCAATCACACACCAAGTGAAGGTAAGCAGAGATGTGGTTTTTGATGAAATGGAAAGCTATTATGTTAATGCAAAATGACTTAATGTTGACTCAAATGACAAAGGAGAAGTTGAAAATGCAAGTGCATAATTTCAAGTTCTAAGTGGAATAGATGTGCCATCTAGCAATAGTTCCAACTCAAACCCATGGAGTGAAAGATTGCATGGAAATTTTAGTCCAACAAATTTAACGACTACACATAAGATTTCTTTTCATAATAAAATATCTATAGGTTTTAAAGACATTGATGGAGAATCAAGTAATTCAAAAAAGAGCCTTGATGAGGAATTTATATTGCCCTCATGCAAGACTAAAAAGCATATGCAAGTGATACAATAAGAAGAAGTGACCTAGGACCAAGAAGATCTAGAAGGAAGTGGAATTCATTCCAATGATCAACACATGATAGCTACATGGATCGACATTGTGCTTACATGACTAATGTAATACAGGATATTGCTACAAGGAAAAACCCCATAGGTTGCAAGTGCATGTATAAGGTAAAGCATAATGTTGATGGTAGCATAAGCATGTATAAATCATGATTGGTGTCAAATGGATATGCACATACATATAACATTGATTATGAGGAAATGTTCTACCCAATATCTAGAATGGATGCTATAAAAGCACTTGTTGCATTGGCTACAACAAAAGGATGGATTTTGCATCAGATGGATGTGAAGAATGCTTTCTTACATGATGAGTTGCAGCAAGAAGTATACATGTACCAGCCACAAAGATATGAGGATTCAAATCATCTTGAATATGTTTGCAGGTTGAAAAAGGCTTTGTATGGGCTTAAACAAGCCCCTTGTGCTTGGCATGCAGGGGTTGTAGATTGTTTAACCTCCATTGTATTTTCTATGTGTGATGGAGATCAATGATGAGAAGAAAATAGAAAATTAGAAATTGTTTTGCAAATACTATAAAGCAAATGATCATGTCATAAAGAGTTTTTCAAAGCTAGCTGCAAAAGAGGCAAAGAAGAAAGAGACTAGAATGGTTGTTACAAAGGCCTCTACACCAAAAACAAAGCCTGCTAATCTTGTGCGAATGAATCTTGCAACTATGAACCATCTTCTCATGAATAGTGTATGTCTGCAGTAGACTAAGTTGTTTAGTACTTTGATAGTGTGGCAACCAAACATATTACCTCGCAACATAGTTTCTTCACTTCACTCGAGCCTACCACTACAAGAAATACTGTCACATGTGCCAACAAACCCTCTTATCTAGTCAGGGGAGTTGGTAAGATCATTCTGACTATTGTTGATGGTAGTTCTTTTACATTGTTAGATGCTTTATTTGTGCCAGGGATCAAGAAGAATCTGTTATCTGTTTTAGATTTAGCCAAGATTGGCTTGGTTGTGAAATTCATTGATGATAGATGTACAATTCATGATATGTCAAATGGTGATGCCATTATTGCTTCGGGCATTTTATGTCATGGGCTGTATAAGCTCATAGACAATGAAAAATCTGTGAATGATTCAACATGTGCAATACATGATTCTCAGGTTTTGTGAGATGCAAAGCTTTGTCATGCATGCTTTGGTCATCTGAATTTTGCTAGTTTGCTACGCTTATAGAAATATGAAATGGTGTCCTCTCCGCCCCAACTTGAGGCACCTATTAAACATGTCTATGAAGGCTGTATTTTGGGAAAAATGTAGTGTTCCTCATTCCCAAAAGATGGTTTTGTTCGAGCTACTCAGAAATAGCAGCTTGTTCACAATGATGTTTGTGGTCCTATGTAGACACCCTCTTTTGGAAATTATCTTTACTTCATGACTTTCATTGATGATTTTTCTAGGCATGCATGGGTATATCCATTGAAAGCAATGTCCAAAGTGTTCATGTGATTCAAACAGTTTTTGGTTTTGGTTGAAAATTTGTTAGCATGTAAAATGGGCACCCTCCATTCTAATTGAGGGGGGGAATATATGTCTTCTGACTTTCATGCATTTCTAGCTAAATATGGGATAAAACATCAGTGTACAATGCCATGTACAGCTCAACAGAATGAAATTTTTGAAAGGAAGAACTAGTCACTCATGGATATGGCAAGGTGTATGGTCAAGAGTCAGGCTTTACCACATAGTTTTTGGCTTGAGGTTATTATGTGTGCAGCATATGTACTTAACATGTAGTCTATCACTCCATATGAGGCTTGGCATGGTCGTAAGCCATATGTTGCCCACTTTTGTGTTTTTGGTTGTCTAGCATATGCATTAGTGCTTGAACAACAATGTGGGAAATTGGATGATAAAGCAGTGAAATGTATTTTTGTTGGGAACAGTTTTGAAAGCAAAGGCTATCATCTGTATCATCTATAGACTAAACAAAGTTTGGTTAGCCGTGATGTTGTTTTTGTGGAAGATGCTATTCAACCATTACTTTCATGTGCTAAGGAGACATCTGTTAGCCCCAAAGACATGTCTGATACTTTGCTCCCTCTTTTTACAAGTGGATAGTCTAGTGCTAGTCCTAATGAGGCAACTTCTCAACCTTGACAAGTTTCATGTGGTGGTGGTGCAAATAATTCCATTTTTTATGCAAATTTACATGATGCACTTGTTGATGAGAGAGCTGATATTGAGGAGGCAAAATTATGCCAAAATGGCTAGTGCAGACTTTGCATGACAATAAATTAGATGCACCTCTGTCATATCCTACTCGTTCATGCTCTCATAGTACTTCTTTTGCATCAGATTGCTATGCTATGACTGCCTCTAGTCTCCGTGATAAGAATGAGCCTGTTTCATTTGATGACACGCAAAATTCTAAAAATTGGATGGATCCTATGCAATCAGAATATGATGCTGTTATGAAAAATGGTACCTGGTCCTTATGTGACTTGCCTCATGGCAAGAATTCCATTGGCACTTAGTGGGTATGCAAGTCGAAGGGTAAGCCTGATGGAACAGTTGACAAGTATAAGGCTAGGATTGTTGCAAAGGGTTATGCTTAAGAAAGAGGCATTGATTTTGATGAGATCTTTGCTCCTACTTGCCGAATGACTAATGTTCGTAGCATCTGTGCACTTGCAGCTCATCATGCTTGGAATGTACATTAGTTGGACATCAAAAATGCATTTCTAAATGGTGATTTGCATGAAGAATTGTATGTTTTTTAGCCGCGTGGCTTTGTGCAAAAAGGGCATGAAAACCAAGTGTGTAGGTTGAAAAAGACATTATATGGTTTGAAGCAAGTACCACGTGCTTGGTATGAAAAGATACATGCCTATCTGATTGCACATGGTTTTGAGAATAGTCCAACTAAGAGCATCTTATATGTTAAGTGTGCAAATGATGTGCTTCTAATCCTTGTTGTGTACATTGATGACGCACTACTCACTAGTCCTCATGAGAACCATATTGTTGATTTTAAGGCTGATCTGCATCCCACAATTGAGATGCTAGATTTGGGGCATTCACATCATTATTTAGGCATTCAATTTATGCAAGTTGATGGCAGAATAGCTTTGTGTCAAACCAAAGATATTGACATATTATTGTAGCATTTTGGCCTTGACGACTGCAAACCTATTGCCACTCCTATGGAGATAGGTTTACAATTGAATCTTCATTATGATGGAGATGCATTTTATGCTTTCCTCTATGAGTAGGGTGTTGGATGCTTGATTTACTTATGCATTACTTGGCCAGACATTCAGTTCACTGTTCTCATATATGAGCAGGTGTATACATTTCCTAGGGACCACTACCGCTAGATTTTGATGCTTTTTTTTACTCTAATTAGGCTGGTTGCTATGACACGTGTGTCCACTAGTGGTTTTTGCTTCATGCTTGGTAGCTCATGCATATCTTGGTTGAGCAAGAGGCAGCCTACCCTGAGCACTTCTAGTTGTGAGGCTGAGTATAGAGCAACTTTCATAGCAATTGTTGAGTGTGTGTGGTTCAAACACCTTATGGCTGATTTGGGTGTTGGTCAGTCTTCTACCGCCATCGTCTTCACTAACATTCAAAGCATATTCGGAGTTGCGAGGAACCCAATGTTCCATGCTCGCACTAAGCATATTGAGGTGCACTATAATTATGTTAGGGAGAGGTTATCTGTTGGAAAGATTAGTTTGGCATATGTGCCCACACAGGAGAACATTGTAGACCTTTTCACAAAGGCTCTGCCTAGGGAGAAGTTTGAAGCTTTTTGCAAAGCTTTGGGTTTAGTTCCTTTTGTGGATTGATTTCATATAGCTTAGCACTTCCTTATACATGAGTGCTGGCTTGTTTTTCACCGCACCACTCCTAGGGGGGATTTGTTGATATATTTAGGTAGTGATGTGTGTGAATAAACGAGGATTTCTTGGGTACTTTTCTCCCTCTTTAGGAGGGTTTTTTCACCCCAGCTTGTATATATGCCTATAGCCTTAACAAGATACTTATCTTTTTACGTTCTAGTGGTAATACATTCACTATTGTGTGCTGTGCTCCAAGCTTCTTCTTCTTCCTTGTGTTGTTTGCATGCTTCTGCAGACCTCTAACTCCAGCAAAAAAGGAAAGGAAAAAGGAAAAGACAAATGACGAAGACCATCCATGGGTAGACATGGAACCTAGAAGTGATGAAGATATGGAGAAATTAGAAAATCCAAGATTTAAAGCATCTAAACCAAGGAGGAGGAGATTCATACCATCTAATGGTGAGGTAAGGTCATCCAATAGCGTTAAATACGCTATTAAAGGTTAACTAATGATTCATTAATTGCAAGACACTATGCCTAAATGAGTCTAGTTATAGCTTGTGAAGAACCTAAATTTTTTGAGCAAGCAAAAAAGCATAGGGAATGGATTCAAGCCATGGAGGAGGAAGTCAAGGCACTTGAAAAAAATGATACTTGGTCATTGGTGCCAAGAAAAAAGGACATAAAAGTCATTGGCAACAAATGGGTGCACAAGGTAAAGAGGCATAGCTTGTCTTTCTTGTTGATGGATTTCCTTGGTGATGGTTCCCTGATGAGAGTCTTTGTGCACTTTGTTTTGTTTCTTGTGCCTCTTTTTTTTTTCTTTTTTTCTCTCTCTTCTCTTTTTTTTTCGGAACGATGGCATAAAACAAGAAGAGGGTGGTTAGTATCAATAGAATAGTGTACATGTGTCAAATGTGTCTCATGTGCCTGGGACTCTCAAATGTGTCTATGCATGGTCGTGTAATGTGGCCCTATATTGATGCATACTTTGGAAATGCATGACCTGAATGGTGCAAAAGATAGGGTTATGCCAAAGGCACATGGTTGTTGTTGGCCAAGGCTTCTGATGTTACTTGCAGACTTGATGCAATCTTTGTTTGGAGGTGATGATTGGATCTCGAAATGATGTAATCCTCCTCATTGGGATCCATTTTAGAATAGTATTTGATTGTAGAGATCACCTTAGGCCTCTTCATCTTTGGATGCTTGTTGAACTTTGGTATCCAATGTGGTTGGCTCTTTGGTTCTATGGAGGCTACTAGTACTTTTGGCTTCCAAACCCATATCCATTTTGCATGTCTTCCTACTATTGTCAAAGAGGTGATTTGATATTCTTTTGGCCTCTCTACTTGGTTCTGACCCTTGCGTCTCCTTGGCTTCTTTGTTGAGGTGTTTCTTGTGTGGGAGATCATAGATTGTTGTGCATGTAAGAGCTTCTTGGATACCCACATGTGTAATTGTCCTTGTTGAGTTGTAGCTAATTTCTTAGGCACCCAAATTTTTTGGGTTTCTTGTGGTGGAGCTTGTCTTGGTTGCTTGGTTCTTCTCTTCGCATGGTTGGCTTTCCTGGGTGGGAAGTGTGTTGGCAAGGCTGGTGGTTTCTCTCCTTTCCGTACCCAGATATGCTTCATGCTCAGAACTACACTCTTATTGAAATCTCTTTGTCTGTTTAATATGGCAGTCGTGATGTACTCTTTCACTTGTCTTTTTGTTTGAATTGTGGTGATGGCATTAGTCTTTGGACAAGAGAAGGAGTCCGCTTGCTTTTGAGCTTGTTCTTCCATGATTGAGTTCTTTTGGAACCTAGAGCTTTTGACACATACATCTTTTTTGCTAAGATTAGTCCTAGAAGAACTAAGAGAATGTGTGACATCTGTATTTGTGAGCCTGGAATTCTCTAATTCTAATGTAATGCATTGTTCCTGTACCCAAACTTGAAGAAGTTGACTTCTTAGGTTCAAATGCATAGAGACCTCATGACATGCCCAATCATGTATGGATGGATATGGATGCATTGGCTAGCTTCAGTGTCCAATGGCATCTTGTGGATTCTATATATGATTATGTGATGTATGAAGAGATCAGTGCATTACGGTAGAGATTACATGATATGTATGTGGG
Source organism: Ceratopteris richardii (assembly GCA_020310875.1). Taxonomy (NCBI): domain Eukaryota; kingdom Viridiplantae; phylum Streptophyta; class Polypodiopsida; order Polypodiales; family Pteridaceae; genus Ceratopteris; species Ceratopteris richardii. The sequence continues at coordinate 103,715,491 of CM035440.1, read as the reverse complement.
TCCAGTGACTCATGTGAGACTCACATCAACAACTTTAATGTTGGAACTATGGTTATGAGGTTCATTCTCAATGGTGTTACTTCAAGTGGATATGATAGTGATGTTAGATACTTGCACATGATGTAGGTGAAGTAGTGATTTGAAAAGAGTTTATGGTAGTTAATTATGCCAGTGATGGTGCTGTCACCTTCTCCTATGACCCATCTCAAGATTCCTTTTCATCATTGGATAGCACACATATGGCTTGATTGCTTGATGCATTAGCCACTTTCCATGTTACACCACATCGTGAGTGGTTTTATTGATTCTTTGGTGAGATTCATGGATGTGTGCACATGTGTGATGGTTTACCATATGACATTAAGGGTGTAGGAGATGTATGCCTTATGCTACCTAGTGGAGCATCACTTATGCTCACACATGTATGGTATATACTAGCATTCACTGAGCTTGATATCAATTGATTAGTTGCAGGATAGTGGTTTTCATGTATTGCTTGTATTCACTTAAAAGTTTGATCGATCCACATGATCAATCCATGTTTATGAAGATAACCAATCACAAAAAAGATCGTATCTCCTTGTTTACTTATCCAAAATGATTATATTATGACTCCATTTGAAGGTAACAAGAATTTTTACAACATGATTTAGGAATGATTATATTATGACTCCATTTGAAGGTAACAAGAATTTTTACAACATGATTTAGGAGAAACGCCTGCATAAAAACAATATTTTTAGCTCTATATGGAGCCAAAAACATTTTGAGTTTGTTAATAGACACCAAAAGTTAGCATCAGATCAACTTTAAATAATGAGATATGGCGAAAAACGCTTAATCTTAGAGTATAGAAAACTTGTGGATGAATTCTCAAGCGTCATAAGCCACAAAATATGCAGCAATTACTCAAGAAGAAGCCATGAGAGCTGATTTTGCAAGAAGAACAACTCTCTTTCTCAAATTAGCAAAAACTTTCTACATGTGAGGAGCTTAGCCTTTTTATAATGCCCCCTTAAGTGAGCACTTCTTTTTTTCATTTGCAAAGACTAAAAACATCAAAAATTTACTAAAAAATATATTTTCATTTGAAAAGACTAAACAATTTCTACATTTTTTGCTGGAAAACTCTTTTCATTTCTTCATCAACTATTCTCGCACATATTTACAACTCTTATTCAATACAAAACTCAAGAAATTTTCGGGAATATATTTTATAAGGCTTCAATCTACTATAGCCCTTTTTGGTTTGGTGGGTGTGACTCTAGTTCATTTTTTAATTGTTTGGATGGCATCAATCTGAGGTGATAACTAGTTGACACCTGCCGCCTTTTCTTTTAACCTTTCTTTCATGTTAGTAGTTAAATATATTGTGAAGTGTTTTCTTTTTCTTACAAAGTTGATCCTAGAGCATCAAAATGTTTTGATACCCATCATATTGGGTATTATTCTAGTCTTTCATGTGCAACAAATACGTGAAGCTAGAATGCCTAGTGGGCATGCTATAGCTGTTAGATATGCTCAATACTCCACCCTTATGTGACCACAAATGATCCATGGTGTTCTAAGTTGTAAGGCCCCCATTATGAGGAGAAGCTATTATGAGAGCTCGGACATTTGTGAAACCCTAACTTCCAAGTTATATGAGGTCTATGAGTGATTGTTGATGGTAATAGATGATCTTTGTGAGCTTAGCCATTAAGGTATGTGGGGGATAAAATTCGAGGCCATTGGGTTTCCATTCAAAGCAAAAATAAAGGCCTCATGGCAGAGCATGGTTTCCCCTAGAACCTTAATGGTGGGAGTGTAGAGGGGGGCTTTCTCCCTTCCCCGAGGTTCGAGGTACCTATCCCCTTGACATGTATGGTCGAGATGGTAGGACTCTTCCTTGTCATTTTTGGATAGGCACAATATCCTTTTCAATGGTACTTAGGTGGTGCTTCCACAATGTGTGTTTGACTTAAGGCTTCAACATAAGACAACTTTGATGGAGCTTTTTTTCTCTATATTAAATTTGTTGCTTGTTGTAGTGGAACTTGTAGTGAAGCTCCTTTCCTTGATTGCTCCTTAGTTGAGGGGATTTGCTTATATTGCTCTTCCCTTCAAGTAGTCGTAGTATTGCTCTTCTTAAAGTCTTAGGGATAACCTTCCCTTCAAGTAGTCATAGTATTGCTCTTCTTAAAAGTCTTAGGGATAAGACAAGATTGGGGAACCCAAATTTATGTATGAACCTTTTGTGCTTCTACTAAAGATTTAGGGATCCAAATGTTCCTTGTGGAACAACGATTGGATTGCCTCTTGGTCATTCTTTCCTTCAATATCTATTGTTGAGACCTCTTAGGTTTCGGCCATGATGAGGAAGCACTCGCTTTCACAACCCAAACCTACATTGGTGGCGATGGACCTTTATGTTTCACCTATGACTTTGGTTCTTGAAACACATGATGTCTTATTAATCTCTTAGCATTCAAGTTAACAATAGCTTTAGAATCCTTATGCATGGCTTTCTTGTGTGTTAAATGCTCTCATTCATTACTCATGGGTTGCCCTAATTGGATGGTGATCCATTTGTTATTAGCCCTTTTTTTGAGATGGTTCATGTATAAGTTTAAGACTATAGAGTGGTTTAGAAGACAATCCTGTCCTAGGAATATTGTATTGACAAGAAAAGTGTTTTTACACACAAGGAATTTTGGTCTAGCAATATGTCCTGCAATGTGAAGTGGGATTGTAACTTCTCTTGAGAATAGTATACATGTATTACGTATGCTAGTGAAGGTAGCATTGATATTCTAAGGCAACCCATATTTGTGGTCGTCGATAAATGAATATTTTGGAAGATTCTTCTACTTCACACATTCCCATGTGAAATTCTTTTTGCTCATTGACACATTGAACAGCTCGTTGTTGCCTTAACTTTCTCCTCTTAATACATTCTAGGGGTTTCTTCCTATCTGAAACCTAGCTCTTTAGCCTTTCTATCTTTGGATTTTTGTAATTCAAGCCACATTTCTTCTATGAGTGGCTCTTGATATAGCTTCACTCTACATCCACTAATATAATTAAGGATGATCTCTCCACCTAAATAAGTGAGTTGTATGACACCCCTAGGTGAAATATAATGGATTACCAAGGGCCTATCCTTTCTTTTGAAGCTTATTTGCATGTTGCTTAAGGGTTTATACTAAGACTAAATCATCTTCTTGCAATTGCTTGTCTTTGATGTGAGCATCAAAGTATGCCTTTTGTCACTTCTTAGCTACATAAATGCTTGCTAAAGCTATCAAATGAGCCTCTTGAAGCATCTCTAAACTATCCACTAGCTCGAGATTTTCATGTCTTGTCCAATTGTATACATGTGCTACTTGTAGACTAGATACAAGGAAATGTGTTGGTAATATTTCTTGTTGACCATAGACTAGATTAAGTGGGCTTGAACTTAATGATGTCTTATATCTCATATGATAAGCCCAAATTGCATGATGCACTCGCTTATCTCAATATGATATTTTTTTGTTTACCAAATTATCCAATATGATACCAAGGACTTCATTTGAGCTCTTAGCTTGTCCATTTTCTTGTGGGTGATAGACTGTTGATTTCTTATGTGTGATAAGAAATGTACTTAGTAGGTTTTCAATTATCTCATTGATGAAGTGAGTCTCTCTATCACTTCCAATTTCTATGGGAAGTCCAAAGTGTGTAAATATTTTCTCAAAGAGGAATCTGGCTATTTTCTGAGCATCACTCTTCGTCATACCTAGGGTTTCAACCCACTTAGTAAGATAGTCTATCGTGACTATGATATATTCAGCATGTGAGCCTTTTGCGGGTGGGTGGATAGGAACAATAAATTATATTCCCCATTTAGCAAAAGCTCTTCCTCCCATGATATGTCATAAAGGCATTTCATCTCTTCTTAAAGGATACTTTTCCCTTTGACATGCATCCCATCTTTTAACAAAATGTTTTGCACCCATTCTCATGTTTGGCCACCATAGACTTGCAAATATGAATGGTTCTTTTAGGAGAGACATGTCCCCCTACTACACCTTAGTGAGTAGCTTCCAAGAGAGGTAAGTATTTTGATTCATGGACACATATGCGAAGGAAATTATTCTTATCACATTCATGTGATTGGTTTCCAATCAATGTGTATCCCTTTGTTGTATCCTTAAAAGATCATTGTCATTCTTGTGACGTTCAAAGGTGGCTTGCTAATCTTGAGGTAGTCTACCATTGGAAAACTCCATCTTGGATTAGTAGCTATTTGATATAGTGTAGAATTTTCAATAGGTTGTGTGAGCTTATGTAGCTTGCTATATCTTTCTCCATTGTAGGCAAATGTAAACCATCCCATTTCACGTTTTGCAATGTGTGAGAACTAGGGAAGTGATTACCCACTATCATCTTGTGAGCTCTTTTAATTAGCATCCCTATGCTTCCTCCACAAAATAATAAAGAATGCCTTGATTATCTCTATGATAGAGACATCCTGATTTGGAGTTGTCATGCTTTTTGCACTCTCCTCAGAGAATTTTTCACTACTAGATGGTTAGGACCAAAATTGAGGATTGGCACCAAGGACTGTGCTAACTCCTATATTACTTCCACATTGAAGAGATATTCATGAAGAATGTCATCATTAACTACTTTCTTGGCTTCTCCATTAGTGATTCTAGATAGATGGCCACCACAAATATGGAACTTTTCCTTCTTTACTACTACTTTTAAATCATACTCAATTAGTAGTAGCAACCACCTAACCAATCAACATGTGGCACATGGCTTGGGATCTTTCAATGCTCACAAGACTAGGGACTACTCTTTGCACACAAAAAGCCCAAAACACGGTGAAGTGATTTCTCTAGCTAGAGCCATCACTTGATCGCAAAAAGAGAAATTTTAATGCAAGTGGAGCACCTCTTGGATCAAATTATGCTATTAATTATTCTTGTAGATCTTCTTCACTGGTATTCCATGTCAAACCCTAACTTCTCAAAGTTTTGATGGCTCTAAGCCTAAGCTTACTCTCAAGGATGGATTCAAATTAGATACATCACCACGTCACCCTTGGCACATTCTTTGACATTGCCCTAGTGTCTAGGTCTTCAATGGCTCAACTATGCAACCCCAATATGGCTTAGTGCAATCTACCAATTTCTCTACTAGGGAAATTTGGAGGACGTAAATTTCCAAACACGCCAAAAACTTTGTCCCAAAGATCACAATACTTCCTTTGATTTTCATAGAGATGGAGCTTGCAACACCACCTTGACTTCACCTAGCCCAAGTTAAATGATTTCCCTTCAAATAATCTACTGTGTTAGCTTACCACAATGGACACCACACACTGATTTTATAGGGTTTAAACAAAAATGCACTTCGCTTCACTTATTAAAGGACATTCATAAACGTTTTAGATTATCAATTCAGTTACCAAATACAAAGAAGTCATCCAAAAACACATGTAGGAAACTAGTCAAATACAGTGAGAAAAATTGGTGCGTACATTGTTGAAAGGTACTAAATGCATTCAAGAGTCAAAACCACATGAGTGTGTAAGAAAATAATACCCAATTTGTAATTAATTTTGTATATGGAATATGGGATTCAATCATTCAGACATGATTATACACAATGAACCCATCAGCAAAATAACATATCTCGAGTTTGGTCACGACATCTAGCATCATAGCTAGAAACGGTAATGGAAAAGGATCTAGTAGTATGGTAGCATTCAAATTCCTATAGCCCACACACATTTTGAACTAATGTTTTTTAATACATTTTTTATGGGTGAAAGCCGCTCTAGATAATCAATCTAGACAATAAAGCCAACCCAAACTAGCCTATCCAACTCCTCCTCAACTTGTTTAGAGAAGTTTGGATTTATCCTATACTGATGCTAGATGAATGTGATGTTTCTAGCTTCAAGTGGACTTGGTGTTGATACAAGCAAGGATAAAGACCCTTCATATCTGAGTAACCCAACAGAAAGACATCCTTGACTTCATGGAAGAAAGTTAACAAATCACTCCATAATGCTTTGGGTAAATCCGCATAGACTCTAACCATTTATGTCTTGATTGGAGTACCAAGATTAAATGCTTCCACTTTTTCTTCCCACACATGGAATCTTGTACCTTCTAGTTCATTATCCACTTCATGTGACAATTGTTTCTCTAAAACTACCATAAGGACGTCTTTTGGCTGCACCAAGGCTATCACTAGTCTATTGCTAAGATAATGTGATATAATCTCATTGATGTCAAAAATGTTGATGTACTAGAGGTCCTTTTTAGCTTCTAGAAAATTTTCCTCTTCATTCTCCTCTAGACTTATTAACATATTTGGAGGTTCTACACTCCATGTATAAATCCATGGCTGTTGTGAATGACTCCCACTTGTCGTCTGCTTTGATTCCATTCATGATTTGTCTAATGATTTGCTCCTCTTCAATTACCTCTCCAATGCTTCCAAGCTGGTCCGAAATCTCCTTCATCTTTGTGACATAATCAGTCACATTTTGCTTCGGGCTTTTCTTCATTGTTGTGAACTCCATCCACAATTGGTTCTTCCTTGCTCGAGTGTTAGAAGAGAAGAAAGAAGAAAGTGCATTCCAGGTTTCTCTTGATGTCTTGCATCACTTGACATGAGGTAAAAGAAAATCAGAGATTGAGTTAGAATATAGGACCTTGCAAGTGCATCCTTTGAACACCAATTCGAAAGTCCTTCCACTTCTTCATGTGATGGTTGCCCTTTGTTCCTCATGGTTGGCATTGCTTCATCTCCGGATATGAATCCATATAGATTCCTTCCTTGAAGGTAAGCCTCCATCCTTAGAGACCATGCCGGGTAGTTGTTTCGATCCAATTTGTCAATTGTTGATGGAAATCCATCTCCCATGTTGCTTGACTATGCTCTGATACCACTGTGAAGAGAGATGGTGGATGCAATCCAAAGATGAGTAGGTGCTGCTACAACCAGCTTCACACCAGCCAACTGAGACTTCAGAGTTGATTAGTAGACCCTTTGAGCTTCCTAAATCCACCAAAATATCAGCCAAGTACTTTGGAACATGTATCCCAAAAGTTTAAGTCAAGACAGACTAGTTGCGAAATGACTAGCTCCCAAGACTTGCTATTTTTGGACATACACCTGCTGGAAAAAAATGAACAGTGCTCTCAACCTGGTAGGAATTAGAAAAATTCCTTTTGGGCATAGCAAATAGACTTAGCAAGCTTTCCAATCCAAGTTAAAACACTTCAAATGATGGACTGAGCACTGAGAACAAGTTTCATCAATTTCTGGAACATTCCCATAATTCTCGGGGCTCTGCAGAGATAGACCAGTGAGCAGTAAAATGCATATATCTCCCAAAATATTAATCCAATGACCTTGGAAATTTATATGCACAGAATAGACAGTACAAGCTATCTAACGCAAGTTAAATCACTGAAAAAGGTTCAGTAGAACTCGAGATATGACCTTCTGAAGTTACTGCTCTGAGTGAGTATAGCAGAGAACAAAACAGAGAAGTAGATGATGATAAATGTATAGATTCACATATGATTACAACCACATTGGCAATGAATCTTTGCACAATGGGAGTAGAATGATAGAGCTATGGAGTAAGCTCTTCAATCTCTACAAAATGACATCAAGTGGTCACGTACAAGGCTTGCTAATCGCCTCTTCCTTCTTGCTCCTTTTATAGCTATTCTTGGAGGGAGTTTTGAATTCGAATTCGAATGGCTCCACCTAAAAGTGATCCCCAAAGTTAGGAGAGATTCCCTCAGCTCAAAAATTCATGATTTTGGTAGTTGGAGCCACGAATTTGCTTTTACATCATGGATGAGGTAAGCCATCCTTTTCCTTTTTTCTTTTTCCATTTACAAGAGATAAAATGTGGTCTTTTACAAGAGGTGTTCACATGACTACTCATGTGACTTACAAATGAGGATAATATCAAATATATCAAGCATGTAGGCTTGGGTAAAATGCACCAACAGCTCCCCCTCAAGCCTAACATGCTTGGCCTTCAAATAAGTCTTCAATTGTCCTTGATTTCCTGCAAGCCAATCATCAACTTGAATCTACTTAACTTTGTACCATCAAGAGCTTTAGTCAACATGTCGGCACATTGCATATCTGTAGAGACATAGGATAGTTGAATATCCTTGCTCACTAGCTTCTCCCTTACGTAATGGTAGTGGACTTCAATATGCTTGGTTCTAGCATGGTATACCGGATTAGCTGCTAGATGTAGTGAGCTTGTGTTGTCACCAAAAATGTGAGGTGTTGAAGAATGAAGTCCAAGATCTGTGTACAAAGACTTTAACCACATGATTTCTTGAGTTGCATTAGCCAAACCTCTATATTCTGCTTTAGTAGAAGATAATGCCACGGTTGGTTGCTACTTCAATGACCAAGAAATGATTTTTGAACTTGCAAATGATATATACCCTGATGTGCTTCTTCTATCATCTTTAGATCCGGCCCAATCTGCATCTGAGTAGACCTTTAGCTCAATATCTAAAGTAAATGAATAAAACAAACCTTCATTCATGGTCCCCTTTAGGTACTTGAGGACTCGCTTGGCCGCTTCCATATGTGGTCTTCTCGGCTTATGCATAAACTGACTCAATATGCTAACACTATAGCATATATCCACCCTTGTGAGTGTTGCATAGTTCAAACTTCCAACCAAGCTTTGATAGCTTGTGATGTCTTCAATTGGCTCTCCTTCATAAGCACTAAGCTTATGATTTTGCTCCATAGGTGTACCTGCACACTTGGTATTTTCCATCTTGAACTTGACGAGCATGTCATGGACATACTTCCTTTGTGTGATGTATATACCTGAATCTGTGTAGATCAACTCCAATCCAAGAAAATAAGTGAGTGGTCCGAGGTCACTTATTTTGAACTCCTCCTTCATTTGACTCTTTACCTGTTTGATTCCTTCAAGATCATTGCCTGTGATAATAATATCATCAACATACACACATAAATAGATCACTTCAGATCCATTCCTCTTTATGAACAAAGAGGTATCCGCCTTGCTAGCTTTGAATCCTTGGTCCTGCAAATAAGTCACCAATCTGAAATTCCAAGCTCTTGGAGCTTGCTTCAATCAATACAAAGCTTTCTTTAGTTTGCATACATAGTTAGGATGATGTGCATCCTCATATCCAGGAGGTTGTGCCATATACACTTCCTCAGAAATCCATCCATTCAAGAAAGCATTCTTTACATCAAGTTGATAAAGATTCCAATTTCTAGATGCAGCAAGACTAATGAGAACCCTAATTGTAGGCATTTTTGCAACAGGAGAGAAAGTCTCCTCATAATCAATACCATGGGTTTGAGAAAACCCTTTAGCAACTAACCTTGCTTTGTGTCTATTTATACTTCCATCTGGATTCCTCTTGATTTTGTATATCCATCGAGATCCGATTATCTTCATAGATGGCTTGTTAGGTACAAGATCCCAAGTGTCATTCTCCTTCAAGGCTTCCATTTCTTCATCCATTGCATCTCTCCAAGCTTTCTTGCTTTGTGCTTCTTCGAATGTGGTAGGTTCTTCATTGGTTGAATCCTTTGCAATGTAGATTGAATGCTTGGTGACCAAAGAAGTATCATAACCAAACCTCTCTGGTTTCTTCTTCTCCCTCGAAGACCTTCTAAGTGGTTGATGTGAGCTCTTGGGTCCATATGTAGCATCCTGCATCTTTGCTTTACCTTTGTTCTTCCATAGCTTTAGTCTTTCCAAGTCTTCTAGGTCAATCTCCGAATCACTTTCTTCAATCTGCTTTGGCTCCTTTGGTTGAAGTGATGGAAAATCTTCATCCAAGTCATATGGCAGCTTCACTTTCCTGTCATCATCAAACCATGATTTGTTTTCATCAAAAATTACATCTCTACTCACAGAAAATCCTTTATTGGTTGGATTGTACAATCTATATCCTTTTTGGTTTTGATCATAACCAATGAATACACACTTCTCTGCCTTGGGATCCAATTTCCCTCTTACTTGAGAAGGAATGTGAGCATAGGCTAAGCATCCAAAGATTTTACAATGCTCTAGACTAGGTCTTCTTCCATTCCACACTTCATATGGAGTGGTTCCATCTAGTGACTTAGATGGAAGTCTATTTATGAGATATGTGGCTGTAGACACAGCCTCTGCCCATAGGTAGTTTGGCAATCCCTTTTCGTTGAGCATGGACCTTGTAGCTTCTACAATAGCTCTGTTTCTCCTCTCTGCTACACCATTGAGTTCGGGTGTATACCTTGTAGTGACTTCCCTTTTAATGCCTCTTTCATGCAAGAAGGCATCAAATTCAGAAGAGAAGTATTCTCCTCCACCATCTGATCTGAGTCGTTTCAAAGTCCTACCTGTTTGGTTTTCAACAAGAGCAATATACTTCTTAAAGCAATTAAACACTTCATCCTTGTGCTTCATGAAAAACAAAATGGTCCACCTGCTACAATCATCTATGAAAGACACATAATATCTTGAGCCTGATATAGATGGCTCCTTACTTGGACCCCACACATCCGTGTGCACTAGATCCAAAGGATTTTGATACATATATCCTTTCTTATTGAAAGGTTGTCTATGAGCCTTGCCGAGTTGACAAGCTTCACACTTATAAATCATGTGTTGCCTTGTGATATTAGGCAAACCAAGTACACTTTGGTCCCTACAAATCTGTTTGAGTGTCCTCTCACCAATGTGAGCAAGCCTTTTGTGCCATATCTCCAACTCTGTTAGAGTTTGAGATCCATAGCTAAACAAAGCTATGTTCTTTGTATCTTCCACTTCAAAAGTGAAAAGCCTTCCTGTCTTTTCTCCTTTGGCAATCCTTTGAAAGCCTTGCCTTGGGTCTTCAACATATGCTCCAAATGGGTTGAATCTAACCTGCAATCCTTTTTCAACAATCTGTCCAACACTTATTAAGTTTTTGGTAATTGTAGGGACATACAAGACTTTGCTTAAGAGGTTCATATTCCCATCTGATGTCTTCACATTACCTATCTTCTCCACTGATTGCTTTGTATCATCTCCTGTCTGCACTTCATGCTTGTTATGAGGATCTTCCAAATCAGAAAGTAAAGCCACATTTCCGGCTACATGGTTCGAGCATCCCGAATCAATGTAAAATATGTGATCATCATCCTTACCCTTCTTTGCTGATAGATTCATAATCAATAATGAATCTTCTTGACTTTGGTCTTCTGCATAGTTATTGTAATCTCTTCTTCCTCTATGGACACTTTGATAGTTGTTGTTGTTGTTGTAATTGTTGTTGTAGTAGTTGTTGTTGTTGTAGCCTCCATTGTATCTACCTCTATTTGATCCATAGCCACCTCTATTGAATTGTCTTCCTCTTGAGTTCCTCTGCATGCAACATTTTGCATTCCTGACACAGGATCGCTTCACCATTCCTTAGAAATGCATTTGGTTTGGTTTATATTAGGTGATACAAGCACCCATGAAGATGACACATTTGAAGCCGCTGCCTATACACTGTCCATTCAAAAATTCTATCATAATATGCAAGTGGTGTGGGCGCACACACAATTTTCCAAAGAACAAAGTGAAGAAATACTCGAGCAAGAACTCGCTTGTGGAGGATTTGAAGAATCCTTCGTTCAGGGTTTTAAGGAACTAGTAAAATCTGTGGGAACTTTCGAAGCCCTCCATTTTTTTGAAGAGACAACCCTTACCATAGTTCGACCCTCGAAGAATCCATCTAATGTCCAAACCCGATCAGTACATCTTGTGCCCACATAAGGCAAGTCCTCTAGACATCCGAATGAAGCACAATTAATACCAGAACCCTCACCCGAATCACCCATAGCAGAAGCTATAGTCATCATCGACTCCCCACCCTAACTAGCAACCTCCATACAGGCTACCCCCATTGAAATCACCTTCACTCCCACCAAAAATCCCCCTTTGCCTATAAATTCAACTTCCCCTGTCCACCCTCGCTCACCTCCCATATCCTCATTCATATTAAGTGCCATAGCAGAAGCCATAGCACCTCCAGTCATCGAAGCAATACTTGAAATCTTTACCCCTGGTACATCAAACCTAATTCCCCCCACCCCAATTAATATGTTCCTCAACCCATCCTTTCCTTCCTTTCCTCTCCCTCCAAGACCTATTTTCCCTTTCCCTTCACCGATGACATTCTCACCAGTATCCCCTCCCGTCCCTACTTTATCACCTTTGACTTCTCTACCTCAAACCATCCGTGACACTAACAAGTCATATATTCCTCCTTTGTAAATCCCATTTTCACACCCACTCATGCACCCACCATCACACCATTATTCACAGTTAGTGCACTAGATGCCACGTCCAGTGACATGGACATTTCACCACCTACAACACCACCACTCATACCCACTATTTCACCACCACATCTCGACACACCAGAATTTTCTTCGATCACCACTGCATCCACCCTCCCATTCCCCTTTCCTTTCCCCCTGCATCTACACCCACACTAGCATCATCCTCACACACTGCTATCACCCACCATTGACACTGCACTCCATCAAATGTTTGCTTGTATGACTCAAGTTAGAGAAGAATTTGCATCTTCCATGAATGCACACAATCATGAATTACGTGAGGCTTACCACTCATTAGAGTTAGAATCATAAATGAAGACTAAAGAAGCCCTCGCAGATGTAGAAAATATTTTACATGCTTAGACAGTACGGAATGCCATGCTCACATGCAATATGGGACTATTATGAAGATATCTTGCAGCTGCAAAAGAAGAGAACCAGAGGCCACAAGAGCAGAATCGCGAGAACTTCGAAACGGCAATGGATCGAATAGATGAAACATTAAGTCCCAGCCGATTCAAGGTAGTCCCCTCTGAAACAAGGCAAGTATTATTGGAAGATCATGCACCATTACTCGAGGACTATGAAAAAATCAATGAAGAATATCAGAAGCTACAGGCAGATCACAAAGCCTTACTGTTGAAGGAACTTGCACAGCCCCAACTAGTTCTTGAAGTCACCCCCCCAGAAATTCTAGATGAACTCACTACTTTACGGGCTCGTGTCCTTGATCTTCAAGCACAGATTGCAACTCAATCCGAGCCTCTGAGGACAGATTCCCCACCAGAGATCCTGATTGAAGAAGAAACTATTTCCATACCGATGGAGGACACATACAAAGAGGCATATGAACCACAACCTATCGAGGCAGAAGTGCCACAGCAAAAGGCCAAGACTCATTTGAACTTCTGATTCCCGCATGGCTCAAATCAGTTGAAGAACTTGGTAAGACTCACTCTGCATGTGTCAAAGCACAGCTACATGCCATGGCCATGATCGAGGAATGAATATTACAATCGCCCTATTTTGCTCAATTGGCGTCCCACACGTATATCTCCATTAATGAACTTTAGTACAAACCATACTTTCTATCCATGGTAGAGTACCAATTAGCTATTGAAAAAGAAATGGGGAAGAAATCAACTCACGCTACACAATTTGATCCCGAAGACCTGCATCTTGAAGCAAAGAAAGGAAAGATCTTTGGGAAAGTTTGCGCATGGAGGTGTTACAAGAATATTCCAAAATGATGCACACCTGGACAAAAGCACCGCTGCACCTGAACTACAATCTGTGCTGGGGTACTATGCCACGATGCCGCTCCTGGAAGGCATTTGCGATCAAGGTTCAAAATAACAAGCAATGCTAGGACTAGCTAAACTACCCCTATCTAGCACCACCACGTGGCCCCCCAACCATTGGATATGTGATGGTGACCATCCGCCATTGGCTCCCTCGATTACGCCGCATGGACGATGTCATCGCATACATGAACATTAAGATCTTTGACCTAGCATACGACATGAGTACTACACCTTCGCTACGGGTATGCTATGCATGGCACTGCCATATAAAGTATTTATCTGCATGTTATAGGATGACTTTTGAAGAGATGTTCACGACAGGCTATTGGGAGTACCACTCTGAAGTTTTTATCAGCCGGCCTACCCATCTACTTCAATTATTCCCTTGCGAGCAACTTGTATATTCAATGCACTACAGGCTTCCACCACTCGATGAACCTCATGCCATAGACTAGGAAAAACTTGAAGCTGATCTCGCATGAGGAATTCGCATTGCAGAGCACACCCTCCCACAAGACCTCTTGCAAAACTACATCATGCAAACCCCATAGTAAGGATCTATCGGGGACGATAGACGCGAGAGGGAGGGGGTGTTGGCAGTAGCCAAAGGCATAGATGTAGTGGAAGCATGTAGAGGTGGATTACAAAGAGTCGTGGGGAGCCAGACATTCATTTTTTTCAAAGAAATATATTCTATCATGTTCTCTTCAAACACCAAATAGTGATTTTCATCACTTTTGTAACATATGTATTATAAAACACCCTCTTTTGTATTTAGTAGCTACATTTTGTGCAAGCCGAGGAGTCCTTGAGCTTGAAGAGCTTAGGTAGAATGAGCATACCAATTTTGAAAAAAATCTCGTTTAGACCTCCAAACGATCCCTAGAACCTAATTTTTAACTATGCCGAACACTAGATGTGAAGTCGATCAAAACTAGTCTAGAATCTATAAAAAGAGCTAGAGAGCTCATTTTTGAGGTTGCCAAGTGTGAAATTAGAGCTGGATTGAGCTTGTAATAGTGTTCTTGAGAAATAGAGTATACTTTCTACCTTCCATTGTGCCTTGTTTGTCTCTTCCATGTGTGTGTGCATGTGTGTGCACATCTCTATGCTTCTCACCTTCACTTTCACTACTTCTTGCATTCATGATCTTCATATAACTCCTATCTCTTCCGTGGATTGACATTAAGGAGGTGGAGCTTCTTAATGTGGCACCTACCATTGTGCTAGAGCAACACAGCAACATGCATGTAATTGTTTAACATGCATCAAAATTTTTTGTCCTTTACCTTTGGCATTCTTTAATGCATAGCAATCTTTCCTCATGTGTCCTTTCTTATGAAAATACTGGCATTCAATATCCCTCTTCCTTGATTTACTTCTACTCTTATTCCGTTCACCATTTTTTTCCTTGTTCTTGTGCTTGCCATGTTGCTAATACTTTCCTTGGCAAGAATCATGAACATTATATGCATCTCCACTCTGAGTGCCAACCATAGATTATCTATAAATCTCCTCACTCAAGAGTGCTCCACATATGTCATCATCGAACAATTTACCACCAAGTGCACTATTGTTAATAGTTGTGCAAAACATATCCCATGATGATGACAAGGTGCATAACAACAAGATTGCTTTGATTTTGCTATCCATTTCCATTTTTTTAGCCTATAATTGAGATAATATAGCATCAAACTCATTTAGATTAGAAACAACACTATATGCGTCCTTCATGCAAAGTTACTTTCTGATCATATACACTTTATTTGATACCATTTCTTCTTCATATGTATTGCATAACTTCTTCCAAAGTTCCTCTACACTTTCATAGTCCAAACTGTAAAGTAGATTTTATATGCCAAGTGTAATCAAATGGTAGACCTAGCCACTTCATCCAACTCATCAATATCATCCATATCAACATGCTTTTTTGAGATTCCATTTACTACCTTCCACTACCTCCTTTGAATCAACACATCTTTAATCTAATTCTTTCATAAACCAAAGTTTGTGACATCAAATTTCTAAAGCTTGAAATGTTCTTTGCCCTAAAAGGTATAGCTCCTCTTGGGAACATTGGCACTAGACCTTGATCCACTAGATGTGTGCGAGATCTCTGATGCCATGATGATCGAGAACTAATATAGGATGATAATGGAGCTAGAATAGACCGAACACCACTAAGGTTAAAAAAGGATAAGCAAGCATCAAATTATGGAAAATTTTTTATAGAGCCTCCCCAAAAAAATGGATCAATGAGTAGTAATGACCAACCAAAAGGATTGTGTGAGAATGTATGTGGTCACACCAATAAGTATGTCAAGGAGTAAAATCAACCACTATATAATTGAAAAACTAAAATCTAGATAACTTTTGCAAGAGTATCCTCTGCAAAATGAGCACATGAACACTGTTAAAAAGCTCATAAAACTGCAAATACTAACATCTAAACTTGCATAGTGAATCATTGACTCTACTGCATATAACCATTTAGCTAAAAGAAGCCAATTAGGCTTATCGAACACCTGTAAATAACTAGCATACATATCCTATGGCGAGGTTGGGTAAGTTTTCCACCTGCATCACCAAAGAGACCCCAACATTTGGATGTCTCCCAGTTAAGAAAACCTCACCACGACCCTCTTTATCAATGCCAAAGGCTTTATGAAAAAAATGTAACTACTATATCAATGACCACATGGATGTACATAAGCCATATCCATAGAAGCATACATCATGTGTATGTGCGCAATAAAATGGAACTAAAAGGCTGAATTAACAATCCAAACAATAGCCAAGAACACATGCAATTGTTTATCAACTCCATTATTTAGATCCAAAAAACTTGCATAAACTTGTGGTGGTTGCTCCCACCACAACTAAAAACCTTCCAATAGACCTGCAAAAAGACTCAAAAACTGAAAATTCAATGATAGATCCAAATGTACGCCATGAAAGAGACAAAATCCAAATGTACGCCATGAAAGATCCAAAACTACATAATTAGCTTCTAATTTTCCCAATTTTGTATCCAAATAAACTTTTAGAAAATCAACCTAGAGAGGCTAAGAAGACACTTTTAAGGATCTAAGATAATGTTACGCTTAAGTATCTCCACTCGTGCAATCACGAAGAAACTAGGGCTTAGTGGTAGGAAAACCTACTATCAAGTGGTCCTTGGGGGGAACATTATTCGAATGGGTGACCTCCTAGGAAGTGCTAGTACTTTTTCTTCCTTGATTGTTGAAGTTCTTCCTGGCCCATAGCCAATGGTGCCAATGATAAATTTGGTGAATCAAATGACAAGGTATGCCAAAGTCTATGCCTTGGTTATCATCTAGGTGAAAGCCTCGGGTGGGTATGTGAGAAGTGAAGATAAGAGACCTTCAAAGAGAGTCTCATAGTATAAGAGATTGTGTGGGCACGTGGGAAGTGAAGATAAGAGACCTTCAATGAGATCCTCATAGTATTAGAGACTATGGGGCGTTGATACCACAAGTAGCATTGACACTTGCTCACATGAATCACATAAGGCCTTAGTATTGACTTTAAATCTATTAAGATAAATGGACTCCAATTAAAGATGTAAGATGAAATGTCATATGGTAAGGGAATCTAGAAAGTACCTCCATTGGTACTTAGGAACTAACTCAACTTGGTATGGAAATGACCTTAGAATCATCTAAACCAAGCTAGCTTAGTTATAACATATGGGATTCATGAGAATCCACATGAAAAAATATATGAGAGTTCCATCTTGGTGATGGGAACTAGATATTTGATTCTTTTCGTGGAATTGTGCTTGCATGGATTGGAGATGAGAGCCATTGGTATGGGATGGTGGCGATTCTTTCCCTTTGAGAAATCTTCTTCTATGGCCGGGAAGAAAAGGACTCATCATCCATAGAGTATGGTTTCTACTGGGCTCAAGAGAGATATTTGGAGAACATCTCTCTATTGAGATTTGAGGAGTAGAGCTAGGCCTTTATTTAGAGATCCTTGAACACTATCTTCACTGTGGAATTCCTTCACATGAGAGCTTTGTTCTCCATTGATTAGAAAGAGAAATAGATTGAGAGTCTAATTATTTTCACTTATGGAAAATAGAGCCAAATGAATCCATTAGACTCTCTTTTAAGGGAAAAGGAAAGCGGAACAAATTCCACTATTAGAGTCTTCTTCCTTAGAAGATAAAGAGAGAGTTTATATACTCTTTAGATTGTCTAGATAGATTGGCACTCTTCTATCAAAGATAATAGGTAGATTAGATAGTCAATGGTTAGATTGAGTCTTGATTGAAGACTCTAGAGAGAAGTGGTTATTTCTACTTCCAATGATGGTCTATTGACATTGGTGAGACTAGTAGTAGAGTGATGACTCCTCTATTTAGGGTTTTTAAGAGATAGGGATAGATCTACTTGACCTATTTAGTTACTAAACTCTTAGTTGGTGCTTCATCGTGAGGATGATGACTGAGCATCAATTAAGAGGACAGATATTTATGGATTACCTAAATCTCAAGAAGGAATGATTTTGCATTCATATGGCAAACACTACAACATATCAAGGGTATACCGAGGCTGTTATTAAGGAAAATGAACGGGCACAATTTATTTGCGACATCGGTGTCGTAGTCGGTATGCCTGTATTTCCCCAACGAGAGCAGGCAACTACCTCTCATAATTGTTATCTTCACTCCTTTGTCTTTGATTATAGTTGTAGTAGCCTCTCGTACCTCTAGCGCTTGATCTTCCTCTTCCTCTTGTGTTGAAGAAGCCACTTGAAGTCCCTTGATCATCGCTCCTTCCTCCTCGACCTCTATTTGAACCTCTTCTACCTCTGTTTCCACCTCTTGATGATCCTACATAAAGAGCTTGTCCTTGAGATCCTTTTTTATTTGAAGTAGAACCATTTAGATTCATCTCCTCCGTGACCATAAGAGCAACAAGCTGATCAAAGTCTGGTAATTCTCCTCTAACATAAACTGAAGTAATGAATGGTTTCCATCTCTCATCATCCTTGAGTCCATTGAGAGTATGTGCAACCAAGTCGTCGTCCTCCACATGAGCTTGAATTGATCTTAGTTGATCTGCAATCTCTTTAACCTTCAACAGGTAATCATTGACCGATGTCCTTGTATCTTTCTTTATGTTATTCAACTCATGTTTTAGTTGAATCTTCCTTGCTCTTGTACCTGTAGCATACAACCTTTCCAATGCAAGCCAAACATCTCTACTTGTGTCTAGATCTTGTATGTGTCCTACCATTGAATCTTGAATATTTTGTGATAAAATGAATATAACCCTTTTGTCTCGTTCATTCCAAAGTCTAAACTCCCTCAATTGTTGCTGATTTGGATCCTCTGGTAATATAGGTTTGATATCCATTCCATCAATCAAACCATACAAGCCTCTACCTTGTAAGTATGCTGTGATTCTAAATCGCCATGCTTGATAGTTGTTCTTATCAAGCTTCTCTATTTGTGCATGTTGATCGCCCATTGTGTAAATACTAAACTTCCTCCTTTAACCCTCCTTTTGGATATATGTGATAAGAAGAAGTATGAGATTTACCTTTGTAATAAAGTTTATGCACCTTTCTTTGCTTGGATGTTGCTTGAGATGCTTCCTTGCTATCTCCTTCTACCTTTGTGTAGTGTCGATGATGAACCTCTATTCCAATAGCTTCAAATTCTTCATCAAGGTATTATAACCTTCTCCAAGCTTCAATTCCTTGCTCTGATACCAATGTTGAAGTTAATTGACCTCCAAAATATAGTTGGAAGTAGGTGGAACCCCCTAGGAACAAGTTGACCTTCTCGCAAACTCCATCATAAAAAACCAGTCATGCTTGCAAAGCTTACTGTTCTCTACGAGCTTCGAATTTTTTAAAACTATTTTAACCACATATACTAGAGACCAAGATCTTTCCAATGAGTCAAAGAACACTCAATTTGGATAAATACACAAGGAGATATGACCTCTGCAAGTTTGAGGTTTAATGGAGACCTTTAGCAGGGGTGAAACCCGAGAACACACACTACTTGCAGAGAGTACTTCTCTCAGCTCACAAATCCAATGATTATGAAAATTTAAAGTATGAAAGTAGACAGTAAGAGCTTTCAAATGAGCTATCAAACATGTAATGTGGATATATAATGAGGGAGATACAAGCTCTGCAATCTCTGCATACAAAACTACAGCAGCGTAGAGATACACATATGACTCTCTTGAACATCCCACAAGATCATGACTTCTCTCCTCTTTTTATAGGATGGAGAACTAATCTAAAACCTTCCTAATACATCTAAATTCATGGTAGACACTTGGGTGGAGGTATTACATGACTCAAGTGCTCAATATAAGAAAAGTATTGATGGACTTTGAGAACTAGCCACATCAACCTTCCACTAGGACACCACTACAGCTCCCTTGTGACTCACTAATTTGACTCACCATGTTCTAGAACTCATCTGGTATTTTGACTACATTTTATGAATAATATGAGCCTTCTTGAAGTATTTGAAGACTTCCCAAAGGTATTTACATCATTTGAAACTTGTACCATACCTAAAACAAATGTTCGCAACACATACCACTGCTAAGTTTCTTTTTTAGCACATTTTCACTCGTTTCGGATTACCAATTCAGATTGTGAGTGACTGAGGAACGCATTTCATTAATGAAGTAATAGATTCTTTAATGAATGAGTTCTTGGTGATCCATAAAAAAACAGCCCCTTATCATCCTCAAGCCAATGGTCAAGCAGAAAGTTCCAATAAGGTGTTATGCACAGTATTGACAAAGATGGTCAATAGTGGAAGGTCAGATTGGGACAAACAATTGCATCATGCAATTTGGGCCTTCTGAGTCGCTTACAAGACTGCTATTGAAACTACCCCATTCAACCTTGTGTATGGACAGAACACAATCCTACCGGTTGATTTTTTAGTGCCAACCTTGAGAGTAGCCCAACAGTATGAATGGATAAGACATGAATTATCCAAGCAACTAGATCAAATTGAGAAACGACATGAGACTAGAATACAAGCAGTTGCAGGAATTTATATGGCCAAGAGAAGACAAAAGGCATATTATCGTGCATACATAAAAGAAAAAGGGCTAAGAGAAGGAGACTTAGTTCTGGTCTACACCTTGAAGCAACACGCCAAGAAGTTTCAAAAATGCGGATATGGACCTCTAATCATCAATAGAATTTCCACTAGTGGAGCAGTGAATTTAGCTACTTTGGATGGAGATATTCTTCCTAACTACATAAGTGGATGTCGAGTGAAACGATATATGGAGCTATTGACGGATCAAATGCTAGCACGCCTCGTAGGTGCGCAAAATAGGAAGAAAGAGGAAGAACGAATTAGAGAGGAAGCACGGTAAGAAGCCTTAGAGCGTATCAAGAAACGGAAAGAGTGGATAAGGCAAAGAGATGAACGCTATCTACAAGGAGAAGAGCCTATTTCCATGGCTAATTACCAGGTTCATAAGTCCAACACAACCAATGTTTGCATGTCACAACCATACTTAAACCTAGGAATTGGAAAGACGGATTATCAATTGATAGAGGCCTTGATAGATTCAAGAGCAGCACTCAGTTGTATACGAAATACAGTCATCATGAATCTTAGAACAATTACAACTCCTACGAAAGCACATATGATAGGTGTGGGAGGTCAAGTTATAACATGCATTGGAGAAGCCATAGTATCCCTCCACCTAGGAAATTCAACTATGAAACAGCGAGTTGTAGTGTGCAAAGATGAGGATCTAATAGAAAATTTGATCTTAGGACAAGACTGGATCATTGAGAATGAAGTGAGCATCCACCTAGCTCAAGGATACATTTCAGCCCAAATAGGGCACAAAGAAATCTTTAGTCTATTAGGAGAGAAACCCTCTCATAGACCGGGAATCATCAGAAGTGCTAAACAAGTCATACAAGAAAATATAGCAAATGATTACAGCACAAATCCATTAGAAGCAGGTCTGACAGAAGAAGGGAATTCAAACCCCAATGTATCCAAGGAGAAGGCAGATTCATCCCACTAGAATCCTGAACAGAAGGGAATCAAGGAGGACAATACTCTTACAGCCTCCTATCAAACAGAGAGAATAGCAGAACGGAAATCCACTGTCAGCTTTATGCAATCAGGAAATGTTAACTTCAAATGGGTTCGCAAGGATCAAGTGAAGGAATTAGAGAACGCAACACCAGTACACGTCAATTCTCATAGGAAGACAAGGGTGGGCAAAAATTCTTCACCAACATCAGAACCAAAATGACTCTTGAGAGTATGGCTTCCTAAGCCTTTGATAGAAGCTCAAAAAACACGGGAACAAATGTGGATTCCCAAGAAGGTCAGACAAGTGGCCATTTAGGAGATAGACAAGCACCAAGAAACATTATATCGACCCAACAGTACCATAAATACTAGCGAGATCCGTCTCAGATACCCCAAGAGAAGGAACCCCACAACTCGGATAACAAAACAGAGAAGGGATACACATGCAACACGACAAAATGAGGAGAAGACAAGACTTAAAACCCCTACTATGAAATGGATATGGAAACCCAAGCAACAACAAGGAATGGAACACCTGAATCAAAAAGATTTCTTTTGCACTCATGAAGCTTACAATGCACCTAAAGTATGCATGATAGGGCCACGTTATGAGTTCAGGCATTCGGCACATGATGTACATAATAGAATTAGTGGAGCACATTCTCCAATTGGGGACAGGTCATAGCTTCTACTTCCTTAGGAATGGACCTACTATGTAAATAAATAATTGTCTCGGCTACACTAATCCTTGTTTTCTTTCAGAACTGAAAATGAAAAAAAGATGCGGTAAGAAGTTCTACTAATCAAACATGGGGAATGGAGTGACACAACGCATGAAATATCACTACAACAAACACACATCACTAAACGACATGTATGTACAGCAGCTAATGCTTTTTGCATTACGAGTGTAGATGGCTTCTGAAGACTCTGAATCTATCGTTCAGGAGGAAGTGCTAGAATTTCCTTTGCAAAGCATGACTAAAGCAAAAGGTCATTGGTTTAGAGATGATCAACCAGCAGGGGATTTCTTATTCCTAGTGACCATCAAAATCATGGATATAGATCACCAGTTCCCTGTGATGTCCAAAGATTTCAAAATAGTGCACGAGCTCACATCAACCATGGATGTCATGAAGAAGGCAGGCATCCATAAATACTTTGAGTTATCAATCTACAAGCACGATTTTCACAGCTGTGTTCAAGTTATGAATATTTTGCAGCACAAAAGAGGAGCTCCAAAATTTTCAAATTAATGGACACATTTTCTTCTTCTAAATCTTAGGAATTCCCTAAAAAGCTATGTAAATGCACTAGAGGAGTCCTCTAGATGCGTAATCCCAAAGCATTGTAATATATCTCTTGTAAAATAGTAGGAGAATAGAGATTAGTCAATAAAGTGCCGGTCACTTGTGTGAAAGGACCAATTTTAGGGCACATATATATAAGTCACTTTGTGACTCTTTGTAAAGACTTTTTGCCATTGTGAAGAAGGAGAGCTCCTGAATTTCGAATTTGCTTCTTTCCTACAGATTTTCATCTTCTCTATGATCTTTTGTGTGTATGTGAAGCTTGGAATGTGTGTGTAGGACTGTTATCTACCCCATCCCCTTGTCTTTGAGCTGTTGTAGTGTGTGTGTGTGAGCAAGTAGGAGTGGTGAAGTGAGTGTGGAAGCTTCCTGCCAGTCACTATTTCTGTCATTACTCAAAGCACAGTTGTCAGAATCGAGTGAAACCACCTCTAATAGAAGCATCTCGTTGAGAGCTTCGAAAGGAACCCATCGTTGGCCATATTCGGACTTTGGAGCAGGGAGAAATCCTCAATTTAGTGAAAATTATTGTAAGTGGTATCGTGGCAAACACTTTCAGTAGTTAAGTGAGTTAGTGAGGTAGGTTAGTCTTTTCTCATGCATGCTATCTGAACCACTTCATTTTCCATCACGTGTGCACACGTCCTCATACGTTTGGTTAGGTCTGTTTGTCGGATTGACAATTAAGAGTATGTCAATTCCCCACTATACGCACTTGTGTCGCAAACAAGATTTAGTCTCTTTGGCACAAGTCCCTAAGGCTTTGTGACTTAGGTACACAGTCCATAACCATGTTTCTCTAGCTTTCGTGCATGTTGTTTCAGCATATACACTAGAACGAAATCGCCCTCTTTTAATCCTTTATATTTCACATGTTCATCAAAATAAGCCTTCTGGTGCTTCTTTACTACATATATCCTTGCTGCCGCTTTTAGCCTCATTTCTCCTAATCATTCCAAGTCCATTATCCTTGATGATAATTCATGGCCAGTCCACTGATGTTCTTGTGCAACCTTAAGGGTGCGTATCCAAAAGTCCAAACGGAGCACAACATTTTGATCAGAAACCATATGAAAGCGAGTTGCATTGAGCAGGCCACTCGATATGCCCAAATAGCATGATGTAACTGTTTGTCCGAGTCTGAATGTTTGTTCCTCATGAGTTTCATCAATATATTACAAAGGATCTTGTTAGTACTTTTTGCTTGACCATTGGTCTGAGGATGATATGGTGCAGTTCTTGTGAATCACCATAAAATCCTATAACAAATATTCAATGAACTAGTTTAGAAATTGAGTTCCTTGATTGCTCACTAGTTCTATAGGTAATCCATATCTCGTAAAGACATTTCCAAACAAGAATTTTGTCGTCGTGTGTGCATCATTCTTTTTTGTGGCCTTGGCCTCTACCCATTTGGTAAGATAGTCGATCGCCACTATTATGTATTCCGCATGAGTAGCTTTCGCAGGGGGGTTAATGGGTCCTACAAAGTCTATACTCCACCTAGAGAATGCACATCCTCCCATCATGGGTTTCACTGGCATTTCATCTGTGCAAGTAGGAAACTATGTTCTCTAGCACACATCACATCTCTTAACATAGGTATGGGCATCCATGTGAAGAGTGGGCCACCATAATCTTGCAAATAATATGGCTTTGATTATCCTATCATGGCCAAAATGACCTCCTGCAACACCTTGGTGTGCACTCTCTAATACGCTCAAATAATCACTTCCGTGAACACATTGTCCTAGGTATCCATCTCTTCCTCATTTGTGTAGGTTATCACCACTAAGAGAGTAGTCCTAAGCTTCCTACTCTAGACTTCGTTGTCATGCTATAGTCATTCCTTGAGGGAATGTTTTCATTTTCAAGTATTTCACTATCGGCTCATTCCATTATGGTGTGAGAGACACATGATACAAAGTGGCATGTTCCACTGGGATTTTTTCACAATAGACAGGACATTCTGTACATAGCCTATAGACATCTGCTTCCATCAAAGGCCAATATACTCCTAGTCTGTGCAGAGTGTGCAATGTATGATGTCTAGAATGATGTTGCTTCAATGCATCTTCGTGTGCTCATTGCAAACAATTCTTGTGTTCTGATTCATCTACACAGCAAGCAAGAATTTTTTGATTATCCTATTTGTATATGTTGCATGTTATGTTACCGTTGGTGTCCATGTGAAAGGCCAAATGGCCACCGGACACTTCTTTGTATATGTTCTTTAATAAAACATATAGTGGCCTGGTCAGTCACAGACTGTAAGTTCGACCGCATTTGTAAGACCTAAGAAGTGTGTCTTCGTGCTCCTTGTGTATTGTGTTTTCTGCGTATTCTACAACCTCTGTGCGGAGTACTGTGTGCCACGTCAGGAGCTCGGTTTTCTACTCCGAGCATATCGTCGTGGAGCTCTCGATAAGGAGAGTCCAGTGTGGTGCATCGCCATCGAAACAGTTCACTGGTATCAGAGCAGTTCGAGGCAAAAAGCTTTGTTCCTTTTGTGCGAGCGAAGCGAGCACCCCCCCCCCCCAAGCTTTCGACTAAGGTGGCGACCAAGGCATGGATCTTGGTATACCTTGTCATCCGAGTCACTGAAGTCACCGTTGGCGCCGTTGGCTGCGCGCGAGGGAGGACCTCAACGATCAAGGAATATAGAGGTTCCCGGTACTTCCCGGGAGGTCACCCATCCCAATACTGTTCCCCCCAGAGCTCGCTTAACCGTGGCAATCTCTTGCCACTAAGCTACACTCTTGTGGTGTTTGAAGAAGGGGAAAGACTAAGGTTGACATTACCTTGAACAAGTTTTGTCCCTCAAAGCTTCATTTTTGCTTTTAAAGCCTATTTCTGAAGCAATTTTGGGGTGTTTTTGGAGCCATTTCGGAGTACTTTTGCACGTAGTTCTCTTCACACAGGTCCAAGAACATCAAGAAGAGTGTTCCTTGTACTTCTCAGACAATAAATATCAACCTTTGGGGCTGTATTTTCAGCCACACTCATAAAACTACAGGTTTCTCGAGGTGTTTTCAGTTTTGGTGGGAGCAGTCGCTGCAAATTTATGCAGGTTTTTAAAGCCTAAAACATCAGAGTTGACAGACACTTGCAGGTGTTATTGGCTAGTTTTTGGGCTGTGTATTCAGCCTTTCAGTGTCATTTTACTGCATATATTGAGCACATACACACCATGTACGCTTCTGTGGATACCGCTTATGTACGTCCATGTGGGCATTGATATAGCGGTTACGTTCTTTGCATAAAGCCTTTTACGTTTGATAAAGAGGGTCGTGGTGAGGTTTTCTTAACTGGGAGACACCCAGATGTCGGGGTCTCTTCGGTGATGCAGGTGGAAGACTTACCCAGCCTCGCCATAGGAGATGTATGATAGTTGTTCATAGGTGCTCGATAAGCCTAGTTGGCTTCTATTGGGTAACTGATTATATACAGTGGAGTCAGTGATTCACTATGCAGGTAGACATGTCAGTACTTGCAGTTTTATGATACTTTGACATTGGTCATATGCTAATTTTGCAGAGGATACTCTGGCAAAATTTTTCCAGATTTCTGGTTTAGTCAACTATATAGTGGTCGATTTACTCCTTGATACAATTATTTGTTGGTGTTTGGACTCTTCTAGCTCCATTATCATTCTATTCAGTTCTCTACGATCATGGCATCAGAGGTCTCAGGCACATCTGGTGGATCAGGGTCTAGTGCTAGCGTTCCGACGAGGAGCTATAACTTGCAGGGCAAAGACCATTTTGAGATCCGAAAATTTGATGGCACAAACTTTGCTCTATGGAAGAATCAGATTAAAGATGTGCTGATTCAAAGAAGGCAATGGAAGCCAGTAAATGGGATTT
Organism: Ceratopteris richardii; assembly: GCA_020310875.1. Taxonomy (NCBI): domain Eukaryota; kingdom Viridiplantae; phylum Streptophyta; class Polypodiopsida; order Polypodiales; family Pteridaceae; genus Ceratopteris; species Ceratopteris richardii. The sequence goes on along the minus strand of CM035440.1, from coordinate 103,688,559 downwards.
CAAAGAATCCTGCTGACATGGATGAAGATGATTGGGATGAGTTAGATGAAATGGCCAGGTCTACCATTCGCTTGCACCTAGCAGATAATGTTTACTTTACAGTATTAGACTGTGAAAGTGTAGAGGAGCTTTGGAAGAAGTTATGCAATACATATGAAAAAGAGACGGCATCAAATAAAGTATATCTGATGAGAAAATTATATGACCTTCGTATGAAGGACACAGATAGTGTTGCTGCTCATCTAAATGAGTTTGATGCCATATTCTCCCAGTTACAGGCTCAGAAAATGGATATGGACAATGAAATGAAAGCAGTATTGCTGTTATGCACCCTGCCATCATCATGGGATACATTTTGCACAGCTATTAGCAATAGTGCACCAGGTGGTAAACTCGTCTATGATGACATATGTGGAGCACTCTTGAGTGAGGAGATTCGTAGAAAATCTATGGTTGGCACTCAGAGTGGAGATGCATATAATGTTCGTGATTCTTACCAAGGAAAGAATCAACAACGTGGCAGGAGCAAGAACAAGGAAAAGAATGGTCAACGGAATAAGAGCAGAAGTAAATCAAGGAAGAGGGATATTGAATGCCATTATTGTCATAAGAAAGGACACATGAAGAAAGACTGTTATGCATTAAAGAATGCTAAAGGTAAAGGACAGAATGTTGATGGGCATGTTAAACAGTTACCTGCACCATCTACTTCGACTGTGAAGATTGAAGAAATTAATGCTATTTCTGATGATGCTGATGTGTTGACACTTGATAGTACTGTGCCATCTGAGGCACTTATGGCTGATTCTCTTTCCCACACCTGGCTGCTAGATTCTGGTGCTTCTTTCTATGTGACACCACATAGAGAATGGTTCTCTAATTATGCAGCAAAGTCTCTTGGTACCGTGAGACTTGGTGACTCTTACCAGTGTGATGTTGTGGGGATTGGAGATGTGGTTGTGCAGTTCATTGACGGTTCAAAATTTACTATGCATAATGTACGCCATGTACCTCAGTTATCACGCAGTTTGATGTCAGTTGGTCAACTTGATGACCTTGGTTACAAGGTGGTCTTCTATGCTCAATCCTTTCATATATCAAAGGGCAATATGGTTATTGCAAAAGGAAGGAAAGTTGGCTCACTTTACCCTTTATTTGTATCACAGAAAGAACACTTGTTAGCTGTTACTGAACAGCCTATGGCTTGTATTTGGCATGGTCGTTTGGGCCATATATCTCGTAGTGGAATGGAAAATCTTTCTCGTTCTAGCTACTTACCTGTGTTATCTTTCTCTGATTTTTCATTTTGTGAGCATTGTCAATATGGAAAGCAAACCAGAAATGTGCATAAGACGCACATTGACTCTTCAATTCAGCCTTTAGATCTTGTTCATACAGATGTGTGTGGTCCTATGCCCACTAGGTCCTTAGGTGGTTCTCTTTACTTTGTCACGTTCATAGATGATGCTACTAGAAAAGTCTAGGTATATCCTATCAAATCGAAGGATGATGTATTTCCTACTTTCAGAAAATGGCTTGCTTCAGTTGAGACTGAAAAAGGAACTAATCTTAAGGCTTTACGTTCAGATAATGGGGGTGAGTATACCTCACATGAATTCAGCCTTTTCTATCAGTGTAGAGGGATTCGTAGAGAGTTTACAGCTCCTTATACCCCAATACAGAATGGTGTAGCTGAGAGGATGAATAGAACTATTCAAGATAGAGTAGTCTCTATGTTGCATCATTGTTGCTCTAGCACAATGGTGAGAACCACGTTAAGAAGCTTCACCTCCTTAATGTCAATCCGTGGGAGAGGTAGGAGTGATATGAAGATCGTGAACGTGAGATGATGTGAGAGTGAAGGTGAGAAGCACAAAGATGCACACACACATACACACACACAATGAAGAGACAAGCAAGACACAATGGAAGGTGGGAAATTAGTTCTATTACTCAAGAATGCTCTTACAAGCTCAAACTAGCTCTAAGCTCACACTAACCAAAATGAACCAACATGAACCAACCTCAAAAATGAGCTCTCTAGCTCTTTTTATAGTTTCTAGACTAGTTTTGACCGGTTTCACATCTAGTGACCGGCATAGTTAAAAATTAGGTCCTAGAGGCTATTTGGAAGGGTAAACGATGTCTAAAAATAACCAAAATTGGTACGAGCATTCTACCTAAGCTCCTCAAGCTCGAGGACTCCTTGGCTTGCACAAAATGGAGCTATGAATTGGAAAATGGGATTTTGTCTATATTACATATGTTACAAGAGTGATGAAAATCACTGTTGGATATTTGAAGAGGTAATAAAAACATAATTGTTTGAAAAAATGATCCCACTGGCTCCCTGCTCCGTCTTTACATGCTTCCATGTCGTCTGTGCCTCTGACTGTGCCTCTGACTGCTTCCAACACCCCCCTCCCTCTCGCTTCTGTCGTCCTCGACAGAACCTTGTTGTGCGGTCTGCCGGATGTAGCTTTGTAGGAGGTCGTGAGCGAGGGTGTGCTCAGATACTCGAATGCCTCGGGCCAGATCGGCCTCGAGCTTCTCCCAGTTGATCGGTTGCGGTTCGTCGGGTGGCGGGAGTTGATAATGCGTGGAATAAACCATTCGCTCACAGGCAAAAAGTTGCAATAAATGTGTGGGCCTGCTGATGAATACCTCGGAATGGTATTCCCAAAACCCGGTGGTGAACATCTCTTCAAAGGTTTGTTTGTAGCATGCCGAGAGGTATTTTATCCTACAGTGCCAGGCATAACACACCCGGAGCGATGGCGTTGTGCTCATGTCATATACTAGATCAAAGTTACCATGCTCAAATCCCGAGGTGTTTACATGCGGTGCTTTGACTCTCCGGAAGACTTTAAATATCATTTGCATCATGTCAAAAATTTTGACAGTCATATGCGCTGCAATATCATCCATATGCTTCAGGCGAGGGAGCCAGTGACGGATTGTGGCCATCATATAGCCAACAGTGGGCAACTCGGTAGGTGGCTTGAAGTAGGGGTAATTCAGCCAATCCTGACACTGCCTATTGTTTTGTACTTTGATAGCGAATGCAGTCCAGGAGCGGCGTCGAGGTACTGGTCCCCAGCAAGGATTATACTTTAAATGTAAGGGTGCTTTCACCCATGTGCTCATCATTTCTGGGTACTCCTGTAAAAGACGTGTACGCCAATCTGGTTGATAAATAGTGCCTTGTTGTGCATCCAGTGGCAAGTCTTCAGGCTCGAACTGGGTTGCATGTGATGGCTTCTTGCCCGTTCGCTTTTCTATGGCCAGCTGGTATTCGGCCATTAGCATGAAGTAAGGTTTGTATTGAAGCTCATGCCTGGATATGTACCTGCGTGGGGCCAATTGAGCAAAGTAGGGAGATTGCAAAATTCGTTCTTCGATCATGGCCATAGCATGTAGCTGGGCCCCGACTCTAGCTGAGTGCGTTGTTCCAATGTCCTCCACAGTCTTCATCCATGCGGGGGTCGGAAGTTCATAGGTCATCTGGCCTTCGGCCGTGACTTGTCCGCCTGGGATGGGTATTGGCTCGTATGCTTCTTCAAACGTTTCCTCCACTGGAATGGTTATGTTCTCGTCGTCAGCTAGGATCTCCGGTGGGGAATCAGGCCGTGGTGGTGCTTCGTATACATCTATGCGTGATTGGAGAGTGGTTACCTGGGCCCGTAGTGCGTTGAGTTCCTCTATGAGTTCAGGAGAGGGGTCCACAGGTTCTGGTACTTCTGCTGCCACTGGTAGTTGTTGTGGTGTCGTTTCTCTGAGCTGTAGTAACTTGTGATCTTCTTTTAGCTTCTGATGCTCTTCGTTCATTCGATCGTAGTCCTCTAGCAGTCGAACGTGGTCATCTAGCAACATCCGCATCGATTCGGATGGGATTGCCTTGAATCTGCTAGGACTTAGTGGTTGTTCTGGATGATCCAATGCCGCTTCCAAGTTCTCTCTATTCTGCGCTTGGAGTCTCACGTTCTCCTCCTGGGCTGCGGCTAGGTGTCTCCTGAGTAGGCCCATATTTCTGGTCAGCGTCGCATTCCTAATTGTTTGGGCTCGAAGCAGGTTGTCCAGATCAACAGTGGCTTCTTTTGTCTTCTCTTCACATTCTAGCTCTAGCTTATGATATGCCTCTCTTAGTTCTTGGTGTCGCGTATTTAACGAGGCATTCTCGATTGATAATGAATTGAGCTGCGACTGCAATTCATTGGTCGTCCTCTGCAGCTGTTGATAATTGTTGCCAAGAGATGCAAACTCATCTTGTACTTGTGACATGCATGTGAACATTTGTTGAAGTGCAGTGTCTATGGTGGGCGATAATAGTAATGAAGTGCTAAGTGAGGATGCAGTGGAAGTAGATACAGCGGGAATGGGAAATGGGGTTGGGAAGGTGGATGCAGTGGTGATTGTGGAAAATTGTGACGTACCTAAATATGATGGTGATGTGAGTGGAGTGGGTGCTGGTGCGGTGGGTGGTGAGATGTCCATGTCATTGGACGTGTCAAGTGCGGTGACTGTGAAAAGCGGTGTGTATGTGGGTGGTTGTGTAGGTGTGAAGACGGGATTTACAAATGTAGAGTAATTTACAGGGGGGATGGCTGGAGTAGCTTGGTGAAAAGGGGATATAGGGGTTACGGTGGGTTGGGGAGGTGAAACTGGTGAGAAGGTTAGTGGGGTTAGAAAGGTGAAAGGGTGTCTTAAAGGTGGGGGAAAAGCTGGGAAGGATGAAGGGGTGAAGGGGTTAACATGTAGACGAGGTGGGGTGGGTACGGGCATGGTGGCATGAATGGGCGGGGTAAAGGTTGTGGCTATGTTGCCATGGACTGGTGTGGATGTGGGAGGAGCAGGTGGGTGTGCGGGGGATACAGGATGGGTTGGTGAAACATGAGGTGAGAGAGGAGTAGATGGTGTGGAAGTTATTTCAAGGATAGTGGTAGTATGTACAACGGTAGTACGTGGCGGGGAGTCGACTAGGATGGCTTCTTCGGTGAAGGATCTTTCCGGCCGTAGGCGTGCATCTTGTGCCTGGTGGGATGATTGAGCACCTACCGGAACTCGAATATATTCACCGGGCTTCGATAGCAGTCGAACTTTGCGAGGGTCGTATTGGGGGAGTGGCTTCCTTTGTAAATACCTCAGTGCTTCGACCGGGCCGATGGATTGGACCAGTTCTCTAAACCCTCTGATGTAGACTTCTTCAAACCCTCCGGAGACTAGTTCTTGTTTGATTAGGGCTTGGCTCTCTTCTTCAGTTAGTTTCTTCCGTGCCCATACTTTCTCCATCGTACGATATAATTTCTTTATTGCCAGCGTGTAAGCTGCTGCTTCGAAAGTCTCCTCTTCGTGCGTGCTGGTGTCACCGTGTGCATCTGTTTGTTGGCCTTGGCCGTCTGTCTGTCCTTGTTCTTGGGAATCATGCGTGCCCTGGCTGGCTTCGTCATCACCTTCGTCATCGTCGGTGGCTGTTCTTTCGTCATCAGAGCTCGACACAACTTGTCCTTGTGGCAGATCCCGCGGTGTGGTAGGGTAGCTGGGGCGTTCATATTCTTGGGAGAACATCTGTGCCTCTGAAAACTGGAATTCATTTGAGAATGCATCCGGCATCTCAAAATCGAATGTGGTGTTTATTGGTTCTGCCTCCATGTGTGGTATTGGGAAAGAAAAGGCTTCCGCACCAATAGTGGTGGGAGCTTCTGCTGTCGTGGTGGTGGGTTCTGTGGTGGCAGCTGCCTGAGGTGCAGCGGTACTAGTAGTGCCCTCCGTGACCACTGGTCTAGACAACCTTATGCGAATAGGTTGCACTGTGGGAGCGGCTTCTGTCGGTGATCGCTCTGGAGAGGGTTGTGGTGATGGTGACTCTGGCACTTGAAGGCAAGGAATGGTGCCTCTCATGCGCTTACCTGCCCGTGTTCTACTGGGCTTCCTGGCTTTCTTCGTCGTTCCTTTGAATGCTTTCAGCTCTTCTCCTGTTAATGCACGTTCAATTGGCAAATCATAGGCCAAGCACATATAAACAATTCTTGTGAGTGCACAACATCCATTAAGCACTTTCTTTCGTTCCCATCTGTGTTGTGCCAAATACATTTGATCAATGATCCAGCTTGCCAGATCTACCGTCTGAGGTCCGGTACATGCCAAGTACAATCCAAACCATATTCTTTTATGGGGCATGGTAAATCTGTCCTGAGCGGGAAATGCGAAGTGTTGCATGCATATCCTTAGTGGCTTTGACAGCTCAGGTGTAATTGCTGAGATCTCCTCCCACTTAGTGACATCCCCACGTTTCATAGGGTCTGGAATTAATCTTTCTCCATCTGTGGGTGTGTGGGTGCCATGAATTTTGATGGCCGCTCTGATTAAATCCTTTGAGAGGTAAAACCTTTTGTAGGGTGGGTCATCCACTAAAGAAGGCAAAATAAAAGTTCCTGGGATATCCTTATTCTCCGAGGCCAGCAAGGTAGTGATTAAATAATAACACCTGTAAAAGTCAGGTTTGGGTAGCGGATCACTGAAATACTCCATGAAGCCTGCTCTGGCCCAAACGTGAGTTAAATCCTGGGTGTTCTGTAGGGCTTCGAACTCTCTGGAGAAGAATTGGTATTTTCCCCAAGTGCGGTCATCAAATGTCAAAGTAGATTCAAATATGAAATCCGCGTCCGCTAAGGGTCCTGCAAGTCCCTGAAACCAGTGAGAGTTACGGTGTATCTTTTCTGTGTAGCCCATAGGTGGGTTATCGATCGGCATGGGCCCTGGAAATCCTTGGAATTCTGGCGGTGGAGCAGTCGGGTGGGATTCTGCTCGTAACACGTTGAGGGGCACTGCAGCTACACTGGGGCCTGCTCCTGATGGTCCTTCGTCGGTTTGCATGATGACTGGTGGGTTAATGAGAAAGATCTGCTACAAAAGATTAACACATTAGCATGGAAATTAATTATGATCCCATTAAAGTGAGACCGCAATCCCTTTCCATAACTGATGCGTAACCCGTGTAGCCAAGTGCTGTGATGTGACGGATGCAATGCTTCTTGCCGCACTAGTGCAGGTCTCTAGACACCTACACATTTCAGATCATGCATACATTCCTTGATGAGATGAGATTATGAGTGACGTGTGATGATGGTGGGTGAATTTATACAAGGTTTAAAGGTTAGTGATTTATTACAAGGTTGTATGTTAGTCGGGGGGTAGTTAGACAATGGGTTAGGGGAAGACGGTTGGACATGCTTCGGTATCCATTTCCTAAGGGTCTTTGAGTGGGTGGTGGGTTGCTGCTGAGGGGCAAAAGGTAGTATCGGGTGTGGTGGTATTAAGGGACGGAAAGATTTGTGAGGGTTATATATTACATGGTTTAAGGGTTGAGCTATGATACATGGTTTGGGCACCCAAATCTGCGTGGGCGTGGGTCTATGGGTAAGATATTTCTTGGCGATCCAAATCTGTCGAATGCTCTGGCCTGTAGAAGGAGGTCGAGGGGATGGTGGATACCGATTCTGTTTCTGTTCTGCCTTTTTCTTGTCGATCTCTGCTTGGTTGGAGTTCTTCGGTGCTTTTTGTCTTTTTGGCACCCATATTTGTCTGGTGCCGCTTCCTTTGGGTGGCCTATACTGTCTTTCTTGTTGTGTCTTCTGATACTGCCGTCGGTCTAGGTTTCTTCGTCGTGGTTGACTCTATTGTGGTTGAGGTTGAGAGGTCGGATGGACGCTCTGCTTTGGAAAAGAAGGGAGATCCAACACTTGCGTGACCTGCCTATTAGGAAGTGATTCGTTCTTTAACTTTAATCTAGGCCAGCCCGCAACAAGTTTGGAAGGATGAGCACCGCAGGGTGTCGTGCTCATTTGGCCGCTGATGCAACCCACCTGACCGCTGATTGTGTCCATCTGCCCTAGCGGATGGGTAGCTGCCTCTTCTAGTTTGCAGGAAGTCCCAGGGAAGATCTCATGTCGTCCTTCTGATTGACAACTGTCCATAGCCGAGCCCGAGTGAGTTGGTGTAGACGTAACGTGACTGGTCTGATTAAAGATCTTCCGGTCTTCCGTCGCATGTATTTCATAGGGTCTAGGGTTACAAACCTCAGTCGGAATACCGTTAGGGAAGTCAAGCGGTATCACTCGCTTCTGCTCTAAGGTTCCAATCTGTAAGGAGCCTTGTCTAAGATTTATGTCCACTGAGTGATCGTATAGCCAATCTTGGCCAAGGATTAGGGGTTCTATCAGGTCGTCATCATGGCACACTAGTAGCTTCGCCGTCATGGTCACATCCTTAATGAGGATAGGAAGGTCCACCTCACCCATGCAAGGGGTTTCCATGCCTCCTAGGCCTATGAGGTATGCCTCAATTGGCCGCATTTCTATTCCTGAATCCTTATAGTGGGACCATCTAATCGCACTAGTCGCAGCACCTGAGTCGATTAAAGCCCTGAGTTCTTGGCAAGGGTTGCCGTGCTCTAGCCTAACTGTAATGAATGGTCTCCTGTCCACTATGCTAGGATGAGTGGTTGACTTTACTTGACACATGGCCATGGGATATCTGGGTGATGTTTCCAGATGGTTATAATGTTCTCTCCCTAGTCCTTGTCTTCTTAGCTTCATGCGCTTAATGCGTTCTATGGCTTCTGCCTGAGCTTCAGCTCGTATTCTATTTTCTTCCTCCTTACGCTTCTTTGCCAACGTGAGTCGTCTAAGCATATCCTCAGTAAGAGGTTCTTGATATAACCTGACTCTACAGCCACTAATGTAATTAGGCATTATGTCTCCTTCTAAGGTGGCTAACTGTACTGCTCCACTTGTTGAAAGTCTGTTAATGATCATAGGTCCATAACCTCGCTTTTCTAACTTCCGTGCGTGCTGTTTCAGCGTATACACTAGAACTAAATCTCCTTCTTTTAAGCCTTTATCTTTCACATGTGCATCAAAATATGCTTTCTGTCGCTTCTTCGCTGCGTATATTCTTGCTGCTGCTTTCAGCCTGGTTTCTCCTAATCGTTCCAAGTCCATTATTCTCGCTGATAATTCATGGCCGGTCCACTGATGTTCTTGTGCAACCTTAAGGATCGGTATCAAGAAGTCCAAAGGAAGCACAGCATTCTGACCAAAAACCATCTGAAAGGGAGTTGCATTGAGTACGGTCTTGTAGGCCACTCGATATGCCCAAACAGCGTGGTGTAACTGTTTGTCCCAATCTGAACGTTTGTTGTTCACGAGTTTCGTCAGTACGTTACAAAGTATCTTGTTAGTGCTTTCAGCCTGACCATTGGCCTGAGGATGATATGGTGCGGATTTCTTGTGAATCACCATAAAATCCTGTAACAAATATTCAATGACTTGGTTTAGAAAGTGAGTGCCTCGATCGCTCACTATCTCTATAGGCAATCCATATCTTGTAAAGACATTTTCAAATAAGAATTTTGCAGTCGTGTGAGCATCATTCTTTTTTGTGGCTTTTGCCTCTACCCATTTGGTTAGATAACCTGTGGCAACAATAATGTACTCCGCATGTGTACCTTTTGCAGGGGGGTTAATGGGTCCTACAAAGTCTATACCCCACTTTGAAAATGCACGTCCGCCCATCATGGGTTTCAATGGCATTTCATCTCTGCGAGTAGGAAACTGACTTCTTTGGCACACGTCACATCTCTTTACATAGGTATGTGCATCCATGTGAAGAGTGGGCCACCATAATCCTGCGAAGAGAATGGCTTTGACTATCCTATCTGGTCCAAAGTGACCTCCTGCAACACCTTGGTGTGCAGTCTCTAGTATGCTCAGATAATCGCTTTCATGAACGCATTGTCTTAGATATCCATCTCGTCCTCTTTTGTATAAATTATCGCCAATAAGTGAGTAGTCTTGAGCTTCTTGCTCTATACTGCGTTGTCGAGCTAAGGTCATTCCTTGAGGGAATGTGTTCGTCCTCAAGTATGTCACTAAAGGTTCACTCCAGTCTGGTGTGAGAGACACATGATATAGTGTAGCATGCTCTACTGGTGGTGTTTCACAGCAAACATGGCATTCCTTACACAACTTGTAGACATCTGCTTCCATCGTAGGCCAATATACTCCTAATCTATGCAGAGTCTGTAATGTTCGATGTTTTGAATGATGTTGCTTTAGTGCACCTACGTGTGCTAATTGCAACCAATTCGCATGTTCTGATTCATCTACACAACAGGCAAGAATCTTTTGATTATCCTGTTTATATATGCTTCCTGCCATTATTTGGTACCTCTGAGACTTGGTAATCTCTCCTTCTTTGATCTTTATCTTAGGATTCTTGGGTCCGTATGTCATAATAGGGACTATAGGCTTAGCCCATTCTGGTGCTATCTCAAGGTTAAACAAGTATGCATCTGGTAATTCATCCGCTACTCCTTGAGGAGCTTCTCCTGAGGTTAATCTCGAAAGGTGGTCAGCTCTAAGATGTGTCTTTCCTTTCCTGACTACCACTTCAAAATCATACTCCATGAGTAATAGAAACCAGCGTATTAATCGTCCTGTGTTACATGGTTTGTTGACTAAATATAATAGGGCTTGATGATCTGTAAAGAACTTGAATTTGTTGGCCAACAAGTAATGTCTGAATTTCTTTACTGCGTAGATCATCCCTAATCCTTCTCGTTCCGTCGTGGTGTAATTTCTTTCTGCTGCGTTCAGTTGTCTGCTAGCGTAAGCTATGGGGAGATCTATGTTACCTTCCTTCGTGGGTTGTGCTAACACGCATCCTATGGCGTAATTGGATGCATCCACATGTACATGGAATGGCTTACTCCAATCTGGGGTTGTCAATATAGGTGCTGAGCACAAGCGTCGTTTAAGTTCATTGAACGAATTTTCACATTCATCTGTCCACTCAAAATTGGTTAAAAGAGAGTACAAAGGCTTGGCTATGATTGCATACATGTGTATGAATCTCCTATAATAACCGCAATGGCCCATAAATGCCTGTACCTCTTTCACATTAGTTGGTCTGGGTAGATCCACAATTACTTTCACCTTTTCCTCGTCCGTAGAGATTCCATTTCTTGACACAATGTGTCCTAGAATTTTGCCTTGTCTGACCATAAAAACGCATTTTTCTGGGTTCAAACAAACCTGATATTCTCGACATTTGTCAAATATTTGTCTTAACTCTGGAATATGTGTTTGTCTTACATTTGAATGCGCACATAAGTCATCGACGTAAACTTCCAAGCTCTTGCGTAAGAATTCCTTAAAAACATGACACATGAGTCGCTGGAAAGTGGCGGGTGCATTTGTTAAGCCAAATGGCATTACACGAAATGCGAATATGCCCCATTCAGTGGCAAAAGCCGTCTTGTGTTGATCTTCTGGAGCAATGGCTACTTGGTTATAGCCTGAGAATCCATCAAGAAAGCTGTAAACTTCCTTGCCCGCAACTCTTTCCAATAGATGTTCCGTGATAGGAAGAGGATAACTATCTCTAATCGTGGCGGCATTAACTTTTTTAAGGTTAATACACACACGCAATTTTCCATTCTTCTTGGGCACAACCACAATGGGAGATACCCATTCGGTATGCTCAATTTCGTAAATGAATCCTGCTTCTATCAAGCGATCTATCTCCTCTTTAATCTTCGCAGCGTAGTTATCATTATACGTGTACGGTTTCTGTTTTGTCGGTTTTGCGTCTGGAGTCATAGGGATTCTATGAGAACATATATCTGGATCTACTCCTTTCAAATCTTTGTAACTCCACGCAAAAACATCTCGATATTCGCGCAATAGGGCAACTAGTTCTTCTTCTTCTTCAGTTGTCAAATCATGCCCTATGTAAGTACATTTTTCTTCTTCTCCTTCTATGGCAACTATTACTTTCTTGGTTTTCTCTCGATCATCATATACTTGTCCGTCATTCGCCTTTCTATTGGGCATTCGTACCATAATCCTTCTATTTTCGATTTCATATTTCTTGAAGTTCTCGGGTACTTCAAACAAAGATTCTTCTTTTTCTGACATGGTGTCTTTCTTCTTTCTTTTCTTACCTTCACTCTTGTTCGTTACTTCTGTGGCTAACCTTATTTCATTCGTAATTTCCTCGTGTCTCTAAGTGTGAGTCTCTACTTCGTAGAAATATTCTTCCTCTGATGCAAAGGGTGGGTCCATGATAATTGATTCGAAATCAAAATCGCTTGCATCCTCAAATGCATCAGTGTTAGGTTCACATTCTTCTAAAATTGCATCGCACATGATTGGCTCTATCGCGAAAACTGAAATGTCATAGCCATCCTCGTCACAGTGGGGTGTCCATTGTTCTTCATTGATGGCTACATCCATGGTTGCTAGTATTTCTGCCCAACCATGGGGTTCAAACTCTTCGTCTGGGAATACTACGGGTGCATAGGCTGGATCTTGAAGGGTTCGTGGATGTTGTTCTGCACCTAAGGTCCTGGCTTCTAACCGCTCTTCCTCTTGTTTGGCTACTTTACACATCCATAGATGGGTATCCTCATGCAACCAAGAAGGATTTGATTCTAATGAGTGCACGGATTCCGTCTCTACTGGTGTTTTATGGATGGTATTCCATTGTATTGGGGGTACATCTCTGTGTGAATAGTCTTTAAGATTGACTTTAGTAGTCACTCCTAAATGTTGCAAGTACAAAGAATTAGATCCCCAATCTTGTACAATTTGCAACTGACGCATGAATGGTCGTCCCAATATCATCTCATAAGCACGATTTTTCGCAAAGTCACAAATGGCGAAAGTATGCTCAAATTCTACACCACAAGTGGTGAGAGATATGCCTTCTAGTAAGCCTAATGGTTTTTCTATGTGTCCATCAGCCATTTGTAGTTTCATCCTAGTGGGTCTGAGTGCTGGCTTACCCCAACATTTCCACAAAGCAGTGGTAGCGATGGCTACTCCGGCTCCTGAATCTAAGATGGCTTTCGTGGTGTAGCCCTGATGGGTTATTGGAAGATATGTGTTACCTTCCTCTCCTTCGCTTACATCTCCAATCTTTTCCACAGGTATCTCTGGTACCTTCTTATGTGATCCTATTTGAGAGGGCGTGGTAGCAATCTCAGGGAATTGATTTGCTACGTGCTTCCACAATTCTGGTTTTACCTTTAACAATTCCTCCAGAGTGAGATTACATTGTACTTTGGTATTCTTGATCACTTCCGTGTTCCTAGGGATCACCGATTCTTCATTCCTCACTATTATCGTGGGTGCTCTCATACTAATAGACTTTGCTTCCCAAGGTCCTGTGAACTGAGGTAATTCTTGTAAAGAATTAGATTCAAATCCTGTGTGTTCACTCAGTTGTTCCACCTCTACATCATCATATATAGAGGGGATGTCTTGGGGAAATTGTTCCTGCAAGTCGTCTATTTCTTGAATAGGAGGATGAGTTCCTAGTTCTTTTCTCCATTTCTCTTCTTGTATTTCTCTCAAGAATTCATGTGAGTACTTATGTATGGAAGACAAGTTGTCTTGACTTTCTGTATTGGGTACTTGAGACAGGGATGGTGCATTCCTTTCCTGTGTCTCTGGGACAATAGGGTTCCTATGCTGATCCTTTTTCTCTTTGCTTTCTATCAAGTATTCTAGCCTCTCCATTAGTCCTTGAAAATGTAATTCAGGTTTTGCCATGTTATTCCAATTAAGATATCTAGAGGCTTCAAACAAAGCTTGTGCTAATTCTACCATTTTCATGCAAAGTTTAGTTCTCTCAATTTCTAGATCAGCTCGAGGGTAGTTTTTACTCATTTTCGTCACTTGAGGTCCCTCTTTTAATCTAGCCTGATATGCACGAAACATCATGTCTAGATCTTCTGGTATGGGTTCCGCTAAAACTGATCCTGATTTTTGAGCTGGGTTTTCTTGGTTTAATTCTTGTGCAATCAATTCTTGTATTTTGGCTCTAGACTCCCTTAAACTTCCTTCAAAAACTCACTTATCTTTTTACTCCACTTTCTCTTTATTCTTTCCCTAGAATCTTTCCAAGATTTTGTCTTTTTACTACTCGATTCTGCAACTTCACTAGTTCCGACTACTTTCTCTTGATTAAGTTGTTGGTTTTGTAAGAGCGCCTGGGCTCTGGTTATAGCTTGGATAGGCACGTATGTAGGGTTGGATCCATCTGCATTGTTTACAATACCTATCACGTTGATCGGTGTCACATTCGAAGCGTTAACTGGGTTCTTAGGACAATCTTTGATTATGTGCTCTTTGCCACAATCGACACAAAAGCCTTGTATGTTATAGTACTGTGATTGCCTTGCTATTGGGGGATGTGGACAATCCTTAATGAAGTGATCTCCTTGGCACCTAAAGCATGGTCCTCTAGGGCCCTGTAGTCTTTGTTGTCTCAGTTGGGGCCGTGGGTTTGGGTTTGCGTACATCACATTAGCATAGTCTGGCTCCCAACTAGGTTCCATTGGTGGACTATTATAATGATATGTCTCCACATGTTCTGGTGACTCCGTGTAATAAGCGGGTGGACTAGTTACATGCGTAGAGTCAAAACTGTTTGAGTTCGGGTCACTTTCTGTGATCAAGGGTGAAGAAGGCACTAACGCCCTACTTAGGTTCTCTTCTGCAGCAGCGTATTTGACTGAGATGACATTCGCTGGTGGGGGTGGCTGCTGAGCTAAGACGGGTTGAGGTCTCTGTTGAGCCTGGTATGGGTAGTTTTGAGGAGGCCTATAGTAATAAGGTTGAGCATTGTATTGGCCTTGATACCTACCTGGCTGCTGGTATGTTTGCGGGTAGTTTTGTCTCACGGTTTGTTTGTTGTATGGGCAGTCCTGAGCCGTATGATTCGTGTATCTTCTCTCAATTGTGCAATATTGGCCACTAGGGTTGGCTTGAGGTTGAGGTGCATTGGGACACATGTTTGCCAAATGATTTCCACCACAAATGTAACAACGTACATTAGTTGGTAGCTTGGGCACCTGTTTACTAGAAACTCCTAGTTTCTGGGCCACTTTTTCTGCTAGGTCCTCTATTGAATTAGACAATTTTGTGGATGCTAGAGAAGAACAATCTGAGTCCTTATAGACCTTTGAGAGTTCTAATTCCTCTCCTAGGTTGTCCTCGATGTCTATACATATTCTTACACACTCCTCTAGCGTTCTGGGTTCCTTTAGGTACACATAAGAGCGTAGTTTAGCGCTCAACAAGCCATCTAGGAACAGTGATACTTGTTTGGCTTGTGAGGGTAGTTCTTGCATTGGACATCGTTCGACATATTGTCTGAATCTACGTCCTGCCAGTCTTACTGTTTCTTGAGGGGTTTGTTTAAAGCTATGAATCAACGAAGACGTGTCGTGTCTAATCCCACTTTTAGAGAATTCAGTGATGAATGACTCTAAAAAGTGATGGATGTCTCTAAATTGCCTTTGTTGCAGTGGTTGGAACCAAGTTAAAGCGGTATTCTTTAACGTTAGCCCAAATGCGTTGTATTGCGTGAACATGTCCTCGACTTGTTCTGCTCTTAGTACTTGCTTGAATTCTGCGACATGGTCATAGGGATCTCCTGTCCCATCAAAGTAATTCTTCATTGATTTTACTAACTGTGTGGGTCTCAATACTCTTGCGTGTTCGCGTGGTCTAGGTAGAGGAAAATCATCTCTACCACCTAGTATTCCATGATCTCTTTGTCTATCCGTTCTATTAGTGTTCGAGGCTGTTCTATCTCTCCCTATGGGGTGATTAAAGCTTACTTCCGGTCTCTCGTTATTTCCTTCTCTTTGATTTCCATGGGCTGAGGATGTTCCTGCCCCTTGTTGACTTGTAGTTATGTTCGTTCTAGATGGAGGGAATATCAATTCACCTCTCCATGTGTATGTGTTTTTAGCGCGCTCAGGCACCACAAAGACTCTTTCTGAAGTCTCATCCAGGTATACAACCTTTCCAGGTGTATCTGGGTCCTTGAATTCATAGATTGTAATGATGCCTATCTCACCAGGGTGTTCCTTTCTGTACCTCCAAAAGGCTTCATCTGTCTCTTTATTTACAAACAACTCGGTGCTCCTGTTATCTTGAGGGATCCATTCTGGGATGAGTACTCTTGTTAATACGGATTTCCCTCTCGGTGTTCTAGGTTCTTCTAATGGTTCTTTTCCTTGAAATTTCGCTTCCGTCTCTAATTGAATTGTGCCAAACTCATTAGTATCGTTTGGTTGCGTACTTAGGACATACATGGTTCCTTCTTTGTCTATATAAGCGTCTCTCTCAAATTTCACCACTGGTCTTTCCAATCCAATGGGTTGATCAGGGTTGAGCAGTTGCACCACTTGCCTTTGCAAACCATCCTCATAGATGCGAGCACCTAGTCGGTTGGTTCGGAGAAACTCTAGTTGCGTTCTATAGGGTCCTTCTGGTTTTTCTAGGTATGCTACATGAGACCCTCCTTCTGATCTGTCTGCGCTAAATGCCATTTCTGAATCACTTGATTCTGAGCTCAACTCGTAGGGATAACTACTATTCAATTGCTGAGCCCACGATCGTGCAGTAGTTCTTACACTTGCCTCTGATGATCTAAGGCTTCGTCGGTCCGACTTACCTATATGTTTGCCCGATCTAAGGTTCATTAATTTCCTTCCTCGCTCACTCAATTACACACTTAGATCGTCAATGGTTCTTTGTTATTACTTTCTTGATTCTTTTTAATTTTCTTTGGATTCTTGTCTTAATGTATGCGTCAGGAATTCGACTTTCCGTTATAATTTTGAGTTCTCGTTCCGTCAGACTTATGTTCTTTCCTTTAGGTTTTCGCGTCACACACACCTTTACTTGTAGTCTTAAACTTGAAAGAATTAAGTATCTTGAACTTGAGGCGTTCCTATCGTCTTGAATTCACAATGCTAACGTTTAGCCTAAGCTAAGAATTGACTGAGGGGGTTGAGTAATCTTCCAACCTCGAGTCGGCTTTTCTGTTGCTCTGATGCCCTGTTGCCCAAGAAGCCGCGCTTCCCAAGCTTTTACTGTCTTCACTGCCTTACTTGCTTGCCTTTGATTGCCCTTGCTAGACCTGGAAAAATTCCAATATTAGACCAATTCACAATTGAATGATCAAGCACTTGAGTATATACACATTTTAGTCCCTTCCCTTTTTGCCCAAATTTTCAATGTGTGCCCCCTGGCTTCCTAGTCCCAAACTAGGTGAACCTCAAAATAGTTTATCTAAAAATAGATGTATCCTTTAAGAAAAAAATAGTTGAGGTCACGTAGTACTCGTGGAGAGCTTTCTAACGAGCTATTAAGCTCAAAAAACGGACTTCGGATGAGAAAGTTATACGCGTTCAGGCCCTCGGGGGTAAAAACTGACAATCAGGTTTTCCTTCAGATATGAGCTAAGGGGTCTCCTATGAGTCTAATGGTCCAAAAATTTCTCAAAAATACCCTCGAACCGTCACGATGGCGTGGAATTTGGACAATCGCGATGGCGCGAAAAGGTGAACCGTCGCGATGGCTCGAAATGAACGATCGCGATGGCGTGAGGTCGAACCGTCGCGATGGCGTGAGGTCGAACCGTCGCGATGGCTCGAAGTGAACGATCGCGATGGCGTGAAAATGGACCGTCGCGATGGCCCGAAAAATGAACCGTCGCGATGGCGCGAAAGTGGACAATCGCGATGGCGTAAGGTTGAACCGTCGCGATGGCCCGATCAAGTGGACAATCGCGATGGCGCGAGTCAACGGTCAACGGTCAAAGGCGGACCGTTGCGATGGTCCGAAGTGAACCGTCGCGATGGTCACAAGTGCGATGGCGTGAGCCAATCGCGATGGTCCGATTTTGGGCTGTCACGATGGTCCGAAAAACGAACCGTCGCGATGGTCTATCTTGACACGTGGCACTGTCGTGGTGATGGCATGAGCCAATCGCGATGGTCCGGGGTCAGCTGAACAATCGCGATGGTCCAAGTGGACCGTCGCGATGGCTCAAGTGAACCGTCGCGATGGTCCGAAAAAGCGAACCGTCGCGATGGTCCGGCCGAGCCGTCGCGATCGCTTGAGCCTATCGCGATGGTGCGACACAATCGCGATGGTCTGAGCCAATCGCGATGGTCCACCAAACTGAAAATTTTTGAGATGCAGCTGTGGTTTCGTGTATGCGCAGGGATCGCCTACCTCGTGGTGTGGTCGCCTACCAAAAATTCCGAAAGTTGCAGACCATCGCGATGGTCCGCCACACTCGGCAGATCTTTGACAGAGAGTAAATTTTTACCTTTTCCAAGCTTTCCTGATGCACTGGAGCTCTGTACCTGCAAGAAAACTCAAGAAAACACAAGCACACACAAGCGCAAAAGTTCTCTCTCGCTCTCTCGCATGCACAAATGAGGGGAAATGAGGTGAATGGGTGGATATGGTGAATTTTCTGATTTTTTTGGAGATGAAGATGGTAATGCGATGATGAAGATGGAGTGTGGGGAAGGTGAAAAACACTAAAAACTAAGTAAAAACAACAACAAAAACTGAAATTTTTACCTTCCAACGCCACTTCTTGCTATACTCTTACCATCACACATTCGTCCTAGACTCGATCCCCGGCAACGGTGCCAAATTTGGTGTTGCTCTAGCACAATGGTGAGAACCACGTTAAGAAGCTTCACCTCCTTAATGTCAATCCGTGGGAGAGGTAGGAGTGATATGAAGATCGTGAACGTGAGATGATGTGAGAGTGAAGGTGAGAAGCACAAAGATGCACACACACATACACACACACAATGAAGAGACAAGCAAGACACAATGGAAGGTGGGAAATTAGTTCTATTACTCAAGAATGCTCTTACAAGCTCAAACTAGCTCTAAGCTCACACTAACCAAAATGAACCAACATGAACCAACCTCAAAAATGAGCTCTCTAGCTCTTTTTATAGTTTCTAGACTAGTTTTGACCGGTTTCACATCTAGTGACCGGCATAGTTAAAAATTAGGTCCTAGAGGCTATTTGGAAGGGTAAACGATGTCTAAAAATAACCAAAATTGGTACGAGCATTCTACCTAAGCTCCTCAAGCTCGAGGACTCCTTGGCTTGCACAAAATGGAGCTATGAATTGGAAAATGGGATTTTGTCTATATTACATATGTTACAAGAGTGATGAAAATCACTGTTGGATATTTGAAGAGGTAATAAAAACATTATTGTTTGAAAAAATGATCCCACTGGCTCCCTGCTCCGTCTTTACATGCTTCCATGTCGTCTGTGCCTCTGACTATGCCTCTGACTGCTTCCAACAATCATGCAAACCTCTCACAAGGCTTTTGGGCAGAAGCAGTATTGACTGCAGTTCATGTGATTAACCTTTCACCTAGTACTGCCAAAGGTCTGAAAGTGGCACAAGAGTTATGGACAGGGAAACCACCATATTATGATCATCTTCGAGTTTTTGGGTGTGAAGCATATGTTCATATACCCAAGAATCTTAGACAGAAGTTGGACCATAAGTCAAAGAAATGCATTTTTCTTGGATATGGTCGAGAAGGACAATTTGGATATCACTTATGGGATCCTGAAACACGATCAGTGATCAGAAGTAGTGATGTCATTTTTAATGAGTCTAAGATGCATAAACAGCCGATTAAGGAGGTTGAAGTGAGAAGAGTGGTGTTTGAGGATACTAGTCCTCCGGTTAGCATGCATAAAAATGCTACACATAGGGATGTTCAAGAGAATGTCCATTCAGATCAGTCTGCACATGTTCCTGTTCAGCAACCATTGAGACGTTCTACACGTGTCTCATATCCACCTGATAGATATGTTCCAGGTTTAGATTTTGTTATGCTAACAGATGCCAGTGAGCCCTCTTGCTACAAAGAGGCTATGCAGACAGAGGATCATGTCAAGTGGGAGCGTGCCATGAAGAGTGAGTTGGATTCTATTCACAAGAATGGTACTTGGGACTTAGTACCTTTGCCAAAGGGCAAGAAAGCTTTACCATGTAAATGGGTATATAAGCTGAAATTCACATCAGATAGTGCTTCTCCAAAATATAAAGCACGACTTGTTGCAAAGGGTTTTAAGCAACAACATGGTGTTGATTTTGAGGAAATCTTCTCTCCAGTGGTCAAGATGACTACTTTGCGCATGTTGCTTGGATTCGTTGCAATGGAGGACTTAGAGCTAGTCCAAATGGATGTGAAAACAGCTTTCTTGCATGGAGATCTTACAGATGAGATCTATATGGAACAACCAGAGGGTTATGTAGTTCCTGGCAAGGAAAGTCTAGTTTGTAAGCTCAAGAAGAGCTTGTATGGACTTAAACAGTCTCCTAGACAATGGTACCAAAAGTTTGATGCTTTTATGAAGTCCCAAGGCTATTCTCGGAGCAATGAGGATCATTGTCTCTACACGAAGAGATGTTCTGATGGCAGCTTGATATGCTTGATACTTTACGTCGATGATATGTTGATTGCTGGGAAGTCCTCTTATGATTTGTCAATTCTCAAAAAGAAGTTGAGTCAGACATTTGATATGAAGGATTTGGGGGATGCCAAACATATTCTTGGCATGCGCATCACTCGTGATAGGAGTAAAAGATGCATATACTTGTCTCAAAGTGAGTACATATCCAAAATACTTCATCGATTCAATATGCAAGGTGGAAAGGCATTGAGTACACCTTTACCCACATATGTGAAATTGAGCAAGGATGACTGCCCCAAATCAGATGAGGAAAAGGAATTCATGACCAAAATTCCCTATCAGTCTGTTGTGGGTAGTCTCATGTATGCTATGGTAGCTACGAGACCAGACATTGCATTTGCAGTGGGAGTTGTGAGCAGATATATGTCTAATCCTGGCAAGAAACATTGGGAAGCGGTCAAAATGATTTTGAGATATCTGAGTGGCACTAAGGACAAGTGTCTATGCTTAGGTAGAGGGAAAGCATCCATTATTGGTTACACAGATTCTGACTATGCTGGTTGTGTAGACAATCGTAAGTCTACATCAGGGTACATTTTTCATTTTGCTGGAGGTGCTATCTCTTGGAGATCTCGTCTTCAAGAATGTACAGCTGTTTCCACCACAGAAGCAGAGTATGTTGCAGCAAGTGAGGCATGTAAGGAAGCATTGTGGCTTTCTCGTCTTGCTTGTGATATGGGTTTGCCTCAGCATGTACCTCACTTGCTCAGTGATAGTCAGAGTGTCATTGCTTTGGCTAAGAATCCGGTCTATCATGCAAAGACCAAGCACATTGAGGTGAGGTATCACTTCATTAGAGATTGCTTAGCCACTGAGAGCATTATTCTTGAGAAGGTTCAGACTAGAGATAATGTTGCAGATGCTTTGACTAAAGCTCTACCACAGGATAGCTTTCGACACTGTTGTCACTTGATGGGGGTTACTTGATTCTTGATCTTATGCAGTCACTTGTATATTGTGTAACATGCCCATCAGGTGGGAGGTATAGTTTGTATACTTACACTCAGGTATTCTTTATCATTCTTTCTTTTTTCTCCCATAGTTACTCTGGCCATATTGGCCTTTAGTGGGAGATTGTTATCGTTAGTGTCCATGTGAAAGGCCAAATGGCCACCGGACACTTCTTTGTATATGTTCTTTAATAAAACATATAGTGGCCTAGTCAGTCACAGACTGTAAGTTCGACCGCATTTGTAAGACCTAAGAAGTCTGTCTTCGTGCTCCTTGTGTACTGTGTTTTCTGCGTATTCTACAACCTCTGTGTGGAGTACTGTGTGCCACGTCAGGAGCTCGGTTTTCTACTCCGAGCATATCGTCGTGGAGCTCTTGATAAGGAGAGTCCAGTGTGGTGCATCGCCATCGAAACAGTTCATGTTAGTATCTGGTATCTTTGGGATTTGGTAATTTCTCCTTCTCTGATCCTCATCCTAGGATTCTTGGGTCCAAATGTGAGAATAGGAACAATGGGTTTGGCCCATTCAGGTACTATCTCAAGGTTGAACAGATATTCATCTGGTAGTTCATCCACTATTCCTTGAGGGGCTTCTCCCATAGTTAATCGTGAAAGGTGATTTGCTCTATGGTGGGTTTTTCCCTTTCTGACTAATACCTCAAAGTCGTATTCCATTAGTAAGAGAAACCAACGTATCAATCATCCAGTGTTACAAGGCTTATTGACTAAATACAACAATGTGTGATGATCTGTGAAGAACTTAAACTTGTTCGCCAATAAGTAATGCCTGAATTTCTTTACTGCGTATATCATTCCTAATCCTTCGCGCTTAGTCATGGTGTAATTTCTTTCTGCTGCATTCAACTTTCTACTTGCATAAGCTATGGGAAGATCCATATTACCTTCATTCGTAGGTTGTGCCAACACACATCCTATGGCATAATTGGATGCATCCATATGCACGTGGAATGGCTTACTCCAATCTGGTGTAGTTAATATAGGTGTTGAACACAAGTGTCGTTTAAGTTCATTGAATGAGTTCTCACATTCATCGGTCCATTCGAACTTGGTCAAAAGAGATTATAGAGGCTTTGCTATAATCACGTACATGTGTATAAATCGTCGATAATAACCACAATGTCCCATGAAAGCTTGTACTTCTTTTAGATTTCTCGGTCTAGGTAGGACTGAAATCACTTTCACTTTCTCTTCGTCCGTAGATATGCCATTCTTTGACACAATGTGTCCTAGAATTTGGCCTTGCCTGACCATGAATTCACACTTTTCTGGGTTCAAGCAAACCTGATAATCTCGACATTTGTCAAATACTTGTCTTAATTCAGGGAGTCGTCCACGTAAACATCCAAATTTTTCCCTTAAAGACATGACACAAAGATTGAAATATTGTATCCGTCCTCATCACAATGAGGGGATTGTATCCGTCCTCATCACAATGAGGGGTCCACTGTTCTGCATTTACTGTTATATTCATTGTAGCTAAGATCTCTGCCCAACCGTGAGGCTCGAATTCCTCATCGGGAAACACTATAGGTGCATAAGCAGGGTCTTGAAGATTTTGTGGATGTCATTTTGAACCTAAAGTTCTAGCTTCTAATCGTTCTTCTTCTTGCTTAATTGTCTTAAACATCCATAAATGAGTGTCCTCGTGCAACCATGAAGGGTCTGATTCTAATGAATGCACAGACTTTGTTTCTTCGGGTGTCTTATGAATTGTATTACACTGGATTGGGGGTACATCTCGATGAGAATAATCCTTGAGATTAACTTTGGTGGTTACTCCTAAATGTTGCAAGTACAAGGAACTGTTTCCCCAATCTTGTCCAATTTGCAATTGATGCATGAATGGTCATCCTCAAATCATCTCGTAAGCGTGATTTTTCCCAAAATCACAAATGGCAAAAGTGTGCTCAAATTCTACACCACAAGTGGTAAGAGATATGCCTTCTAGTAAGCCTAATGGTTTCTCGATATGTCTGTCAGCCATTTGTAGCTTCATCCTAGTGGGTCTTAGTGCTAGCTCACCCCAACGTTTCATAAAGCAGTGGTAGCGACAGCTACTCCGGCTCCTGAATCTAGGATGGCTTTAGTGGTGTAGCCTTAATGGATTATTGGAAGGTAGGTATTACCATCCTCTCCTTCACTCATATCTCCAATTCTTTCCATAGGTATTTCTGGTACCTTCTTATGTAAACCTTCATGAGAGTGAGTGGAATTGCTACGTGCTTCCACAACTCTGGCTTGATTTTCAGCAATTCTTCTAAAGTGAGATGACACTACACTTTAGTGTTCTTGATCACTTCCATGTTTCTAGGGATTACTGACTATTCATGTCTGACTATTATAGTGGGTGCTCTCATACTAATAGATTTAGCTTCCCAAGGTCTTTTGAACTGGGGCAACTCTTGTAAGGAATTAGATTAGAACTTTGTTTGTTCACTAAGTTGCTCATCCTCTACATCATCATATATTGAGGGTATGTCTTGGGGAAATTGTTCCTACAAGTCATCTATCTCTTGAATAGGGGGGTGGGTTTCTTGCTCTCCTCTTCACTTCTCTTCTTGTATTTCTCTTAAAAACCCTTGGGAGTACTTATGTATGGAAGAAAATTTTCTTCAACCTCGGTATTCAGCACTTGAGATAGTGATGGTACATTACCTTCCTTTGTCTCTAGGACAGTAGGGTTATTTTGTAGATTCCTCTTCTCGTTGCTAGCAATCAAATATTCTAGCCTCTCCAATATTCCTTGAAAGTGTAACTCTAGTCTTGCTATGTTGCTCCAATTAATGTATCGTGAGGCTTCAAACATGGTTTGTGCTAACTCTACCATTTTCATGCAAAGCTTCATTCTCTCAATTCTAAGTCCACTCTTAGATAGTTCTTACTCAATTTAGCTACCTAGGGTCCTTCTCTCAATCTTTCCTAGTATGCTCAAAACATCATATCTAGGTTTTCAGGTATGGGTTCAGCTAAATTGATCCTGGTTTCTGAGCTTGGTTCTCCTGATTCGACTCTTGCAAAGTTAATTCTAGGATTTTAGCTCTAGTTTCGTTTAGGCTTCCTTCCAACTCATTTATCTTTTTACTCCATTTCCTTTTGATTCTCTCTCGTGAATCCTTCCAAGATTTTGTTTTTCTACCTCTAGATTCTCCAACTTCACTAGTTTCGACTACCTCTTTTGGGTTAGGCTGTTGGTTTTGCAATAGTGCTTGGGCTCTTGTTATAGCTTGGATAGGTACGTATGTTGGATTGCATCCATTTAAGGTGTGCACAATACCTATCACATTAATGGGCCTCACTTTCGAGGCATTAGCAGGGTTCTTAGGGAAATCCCTTATGATATGTTCTTTACCACATTCTATAGAAAAGTCTTGAATGTTATAATATTGTGAATATCTTGCTATTGGAGGATGGGGGCAATCTTTTATGTAATGATCTCCTTGGCACCAAAAACATGTTCCTTTAGGGCCCTGTGTTATTGGTTGACTCAACTAGGATCATGGGTTGCGGTTAGTATACATTACATTGGCATAGTCAGGCTCCCAACTAGGTTCCAACAGTGGACTATCATATTGATATGTTTCCAATGTTCTTGAGACTCTGTGTAGTATGCTGGTGGACTATCTACATGGGTGGAGTCAAAATTGTTTGAATTAGGATCACTTTTTGTAATCATGGGTGAACAAGGGACTAAAGCCCTACTTAGGTTCTCTTCTGCAGTACCATATTTGATTGAAATGACATTGGCTAGTGGGGATGGCTGCTTAGCTAAGATGGGTTGTGGTCTCTATTGAGCCTGATAAGGGTAATTCTGTGGTTTTGTAGTAATGAGGTTGAGCACTGTATTGGCCTTGGTACCTACCTGGTTGGGTGTATGCGTGGGGGTAGTTCTGTCGCACTACTTGTTTGTTGTATGGACAATCTTGTGTTGTGTGATTAGTGTATCGCCTTTCGATTGTGCAGTACTAGCCACTAGGGTTGCATTAAGGTTGTGCTACATTGGGACACACATTTGCCATATGATCACTACCACAGGTGTAGCAACATTTTACGGGTGTTAACTTGGGCATCTGTTTGCTAGAAACTCCTAGTTTCTAGGCCACTTTCTCAGCATGGAAAGAAAATTAGGAATGTGCATAAGAAAAAAATTGACTCCTCAATTAAGCCTTTAGATCTCATTCATACAGATGTGTGTGGTCCTATGTCCACAAGGTCATTAGGTGGTTCTCTTTACTTGATCACTTTCATAAATGGTGCTACTATCTGGGTATATCCTATCAAATCAAAGGATGAGGTGTTCCCTAGTTTCAAAAAATGGCTTCCTTCAGTTGAGACTAAAAATAGAACCAAGATGAAGACTTTATGTTCGAGTAATGTAGGTGAGTATACCTCACATGAATTCAACACTTTCTATCAGCCTAGAGGAATTTGTATATAGTTTACAACTCCTTATACCCCAATACAAAATGACATAGTTGAGAGGATGAATAAAACTATTTAGGATAGAGTAGTTTCTATGTTGCATCGTGCAAACCTTTCACAAAGCTTTTGGGTAGAAGCAATATTGATTACAGTTCATGTGATTAACCTTTAACCTAGTATTGCCAACATTCTGAAAGTGGTACAAGAGTTATGGATATGGAAGCCACCATATTATGATCATCTTGGAGTTTTTTGGTGTGAATTGTATGTTCATATACCGAAGAATGATAGAAAAAAGCTAGACCATAAGTCAAAGAAATGCATTTTTCTTGGATATGATAGAGGACAATTTGGATATCACTTGTGGGATCCTAAAACAAAGTTAGTGATCAGAAGTAGTGACATTTTCAATGAGTCTAAGATGCATAAGCAACCCATTAAGGAGGTTGAAGTGAGAAAAGTGGTGTTTGAGGATATCAACCATCCAGTTAGCATGCATAAGAATGCTACACATAGGGATGTTAAGGAGAACATCCAATCAGATCAGTCTACAGATATTCTTTTTTAGCAACCATTGAGATGTTCTATGTGTGTCTACATCCACCTGATAGATATGTTGCACGTTTGGATTTTTTAATGCTATCAGATGCTCGTGAGCCTTTGTGCTACAAAGAGGCTATGCACACAAAGGATCATGTCAAGTGGGATTGTTCTATGAAGAGTGGATTGTATTCTATTCACAAGAATGGTACTTGGGATTTGGTACCTTTGCCAAATGACAAGAAAGCTTTCCCATGTAAATGAGTATATAAGTTGAACATCATATCGGATAGTGCTTCTCCAAAGTATAAAATACAACTAGTTGCAAAGTGTTTTAAGCAACACCATGGTGTTCATTTTGAGGAAATCTTCTCTTCAATAGTCAAGATGAATAAACTACTCATGTTTCTTGGATTAATCGCAATGGAGGACTTAGAGCTAGTCCAAATGGATGTCAAAATTTCTTTCTTGCATGGAGATCTTACATATGAGATCTATATGGAACAACCAGAGTGTTATGTAGTTCTTGGCAAAGAAAGTCTAGTTTGTAAGCTAAAGAAGAGCTTATATGGACTTAAATTGTTATGAATTATGGAATGTGTTGAACAAGGAATTATTGGAGTGTTAATTTATTAATGTATTAATGTGTTTTGGTGTTTTTGATATAGTAGCTGAAGGTTCGTGAGGGCGTGAAAGGTGTGAAAGGGCGGACATCAATAATCCGATCTATTTTTAGAAATAGATCTATTTTTAGAATTCTATTTTTTAAAACGGTTCTATTTTTAGCAATAGTTCTATTTTTAGAAATTATCTATTTTTAGTAATAGTTTTATTTTTAGAAATATTCTATTTTAGAAATAGTTCTATTCTTAGAAATAGTTCTATTTTTAGGAATAGTTCTCTTTTTGGAAGTAGTTCTATTTTTAGAAGTAGTTCTGTTTTTAGAAGAAGTTCTATTTTTAGAAAAGTTAGTAAAAGTAGTGGTTAGGATAAGAATCGTTGTAGACCATAATTTCGGATATTAAAAGCAAAGGCTTTCTACAAAAGTTACCAACTTTTACTTTCACACATGCTTTTTGAAGTCGCTCTCATGTAACCGCTATTTCGACATGATAAAAAATTCCTATAAATACATGCACTCTATGGACTATTGAAACAAAGTGCATGGGGGGAGATTGCACCCAATACTACATTCTATCTCGTCTCTTGGCGTGTCTATTTTTCTGTGTGTTTTCTGCATCCATAGCCTCTGTGTGTGCGTGAGTAAGATCTTGATAATGGTGGTATCGGAGTCCTACAGGCATCACTACAGAGGGTCTATTTTTGTTCGTTTTGTCCTCTGTTTGTTGTTCACTGTTTGATTTTGATTCCAATTTCGATTCCGATTCCGGTTTTAGTTTCCATTTTCGTTTTTGCTTCTGATTTTGATTCCGATTCTCATTCCGATCCCTGTTCTTGTTCCTGTTTTAGTTTCAGTTCCGGTTTCGATTTTTGTTTCTATTTTTGTTTCTATTCTAGTTCTTGACCTAAACCTGAACCTGAACCTACGTTTGCACCTATGTTACCAAGGAGGGAGGATTTGAACCCACAACCTCACTCTCATAAGGGTAGTATTTTTCCACTACACTCTCTTTGCATTGTCATTCTAGTTCTCTTTTCTTATAATTTAAAACCCCATTATGATCACTTAATTTTTGTATCATACACATACACATTAATGTGAGGCCTCCATGAACATTTCCATGCATGTGTTTTTACATGGAACATGCTTATTTTTGTTCAGTGATGGAACATGTGATTGGCTATCCATGTTTATTATATTTTATCAACTGAGATCAGTTGCTTTTTCAACTGAGGGGCATGTTATGAAATATGGAATGTGTTGAAGAAGGAATTGTTGGAGTGCCAATTTAGTAGTGTGTTAATGTATTTTGGTATTTTTGATATAGCAACTGAAGGTTCATGAGGGCATGAAAGGCATGAAAGGGTGGACATCAATAATCCGATCTATTTTTAGGACCAAAATGTTGAAATAAGGTGACCCAAAAATGATTACAAAATCTAACATCACGATCAGATAACATTACTTTAGGAAATCCATGATATGGGAAAATGCATTTAATGAATAATTTTGTAGCCTGAGGTGCAGAAAAAGTTTTTCTACATGAAATGAAATATTCATATTTACTAAATCTATCAACTATGTCCAAATCATATCATTATGTGATGAAGTGATGGGAAGCTCTGTGATAAAATGCATAGAAATTTGTTCCCATGGTTCGTTCGAAAAGGGAAGTGGCATTAATAATCCAAATGGTTTATCATGATGACGTTTTACAAACTAACATACAATGCATTGAGAAACATAATGTGCAATATCGTTTTCCATGTGTGGCCAAAGGAAGAAATCTTTGCAGGAAGAAATGGTGCTTTGTACGCCTCTATGACCCATGTAAGATGGTTCATGAAAGTTGTGTGTTTTTTGCATTCGTAACCTCTATGTGCATGTGAGCAAGATCCTGATAACAAAAGAATTCTTATTATCAGGATCTTGCTCACACGCACATAGAGGTTACACGTGCACAAAACACAAAAAAAATAGACATGCCAAGAGGCGAGACAGAATGCACTATTGGGTGCAATCTCCTCCCATGCACTTTGTTTAGATAGTCCACAGAGTGCATGTATTTATAAGAATTTTTTATTATGTCAAAATAATGGTTACATGAGAGCAACTTAAAAAAGCATGCATGAAAGTAAAAGTTGGTAACTTTTGCAGAAAGCCTTTGCTTTCAATATCAGAAATTGTGATCTACAATGATTCTTATCTTAACCACTACTTTTACTAACTTTTCTAAAAATAGAGCTGCTTCTAAAAATAGAACTACTTCTAAAAATAGAACTATTTCTAAAAATAGAACTATTGCTAAAAATAGAATTGTTTTTCAAAATAGAATTCTAAAAATAGACCGGATTATTGATGTCCACCCTAAAGTCAAATTATTGATGTCCGCCATTTCATGCCTTTCACGCTCCTCATGAATCTTCAGCTGCTATATCAAAACACCAAAACACATTAATACATTAATAAATTAGCACTCTATTTTTAGAAAAAATTCTACTTTGCTAAGCAATAGTACTATTTTTAGAAATAGTCTATTTTTAATAATAGTTCTATTTTTATAAATAGTCTATTTTAAGAAATAGTTCTATTTTTAGAAGCAGTTATATTTTTAGAAAAGTTAGTAAAAGTGGATAAGAATCATTGTAGACCGCAATTTTTGATATTAAAAGCAAAGGCTTTCTACAAAGGTTACCAACTTTTACTTTCACGCATGCTTTTTGAAGCCGCTCTCATGTAACCACTATTTCGACATAATAAAAAATTCCTATAAATACATGCACTCTGTGGACTGTCGAAACATAGTGCATGGGGGGAGATTGCACCCAATACTGCGTTTTGTCTCGTCTCTTGGCGTGTCTATTTTTTTATGTGTTTTCTGCATCCGTAACCTCTATGTGCATGTGAGCAAGATCCTGATAACATAAACAGTCCCCTAGATAATGGTACCAATGTTTAATGCATTTATGAAGTCTAGAAGCTATTCTTAAAGCAACAAAGATTACTGCCTCTACCCAAAGAGATGTCCCGATGGCAACTTGATATTCTTGATACTTTTTGTGGATGACATGTTGATTTTTGGAAAGTCCTCTAATGATTTTTCATTGCTCAAAAAGAAGTTGAGTGAGACATTTGATATGAAGGATTCAGGGGAATGCCAAATATATTCTTGGCATGCACATTACTCTTGAGAGGAGTAAAATATGCATATACTTTTCTCAAAATGAATACATATCTGAAGTACTTCACATGTTCAATATGCAAGATGGCAAGGAATTGAGTACACCTTGTTGATATATTTAGGTAGTGATATGTGTGAACACACTAGGACCGCCAGGGCAGCTTTTTCCCTCTTTAGGAGGTTTTTTCCCCCGCTTGTATGTATGCCTATTACCCTAATGGGCTACTTATCTTTGTACATTCTAGTGGTGATAAATTCAGTATTGTGTGTTGTGCTCCAAGCTTCTTCTTCTTCCTTGTGTTGTTTGCATGCTTCCCTAGATGTCTAACTCCAACAATTGGTATAAGTGCACATCACCACTTCATCTAGGTCATTACCGACACCTCTCCGGTCACAGTCTCAAAATCGCATGAAATTCGGTACATATACTCAGGGTGATTAGGAAATCAAAACAACTTCACTTTGTCAGTTTGAAATCGCGATCTGAGCTCGTTTCGACCTCTGAACGCACTATACCAGTGCTTGTGTAGGTTAGGTAGAACATGTCTATTATGCATGTTGCAAATCAAGCTTTCTTGGCTAGTCAGAAGGGCAAAGGAAAATGGAGCTCTTCTACTAGTAAGCAAAAATTTGCTAATTCTGCACAATCAAAGAAGGAAGACAAAGATGAGAACAAATCAAAAAAGTAGAAATTGTTTTGCAAATATTGTAAAGCAAATGATCATGTCATTAAGAGTTGTCCAAAACTGGTTGTTAAAGAGGCAAAGAAGAAAGAGGTTGGAATGGTTATTGTAGAGGCCTCTACACCAAAAACAAAGTCTGCTAATCTTGTGTAGAATGAAGAATGGGCGTTTACTACTGTTTGCAATTTTGACCCATCTTCTCATGAGCAGTGTATGTCTACAGTAGACTCAGATTTTTGGTATTATGATAGTGGGGCAACCAAACATATTACCTCACAATGCAGTTTCTTCGTTTCACTTGATCCTGCCCCTACAGGGAATATTGTCACATGCGCCAACAACTGCTCTTATCCTGTCATGGGAGTTGATAAGATCATTTTGACTAACAGATGGTAGTTCTTTCACTTTGTCAGATGCTTTATTTGTGCCAGTGATCAAGAAAAATCTATTATCACTTTCCGCATTAGCCAAGATTGGCTTGATTGTGAAATTTATTGACGACAAATGTATAGTTCATGATCTGTCAAATGGAGACATGATTATAGCTTCTGGCATTTTATGTCATGGGTTGTATAAGCTCATAGACTATGAAAGATCTATGAATAATTTGGCATGTGTAGTACATGATTCTCAGGCTATGTCAGATGCAAAGCTTTGGCATGCACGCTTTGGTCATCTGAATTTTGCTAGTTTGCTACACATGTAGAAATATGAAATGATGTCCTCTTTGCCCAAACTTAAGGAACCCTGTAAAACATGTTTGTGAAGGCTGTATTTTGGGCAAAATGCAACATTCCTCCTTTCTGAAAGATGGCTCAATTCACGCTACTCAGAAATTGCAGCTTGTACATAGTGATGTCTTTGGTCCTATGCACACACCTTCTTTTGGAAACTATCTTTACCTCATGACTTTCATTGATGATTTTTCCAGGCATGCATGGGTATATCCACTCAAAGCAAAGTCTGAAGTGTTTATGTGCTTCAAATAGTTTTTGGTTATGGCTGAAAATCTGTCAGCTTGTAAAATGGGAACCCTCCGTTCTGATCAAGGGGGGAATATATGTCTTTTGAATTTAATGGCTTTCAAGCTTAACCTGGGATAAAACATCAGTGTATAGTGCCATATACACCTCAACACAAATGGAGTTGTTGGATGGAAGAACAGGTCACTCATGGAGATGGTGAGGTGTATGGTTAAGAGTCAGGCTTTACCACATAGTTTATGGCTTGAGACTGTCATGTGTGAAGCATATGTACTTAATAGGTGTCCCACTAAAGCATTGCAATCTATCACTCCATATGAGGCTTGGCATGGTTGCAAGCCATCTGTTGCTCATCTGCATGTTTTTGGTTGTCTGGCATATGCATTAGTGCCTGAACAACATCGCATAAAATTTGAGCAAGCAAAAACTATGCCAAAATGGCTGGTGTAGACTTTGCATGACAACAAATTAGATGCACCTCTGTCATATCGTACTGGTTCAGGATCTCATAGTGCCTCTTTTGCATCAGATTGCTATGCTATGGATGCATCTAGTCTCTGTGATGGGATTGAGCCTGTTTTGTTTGATGAAGCACAAAATTCAGAAATTGGATGGCTACTATGCAATCTAAATATGATGCTATAATGAAGA
This sequence comes from Ceratopteris richardii, assembly GCA_020310875.1. Taxonomy (NCBI): domain Eukaryota; kingdom Viridiplantae; phylum Streptophyta; class Polypodiopsida; order Polypodiales; family Pteridaceae; genus Ceratopteris; species Ceratopteris richardii. The sequence goes on along the minus strand of CM035440.1, from coordinate 103,656,110 downwards.
ATGGTACTTGGTCTTTATGTGACTTGCCTCCTAGCAAGAAGGCCATTGGCACTAAATGAGTATACAAGCTGAATCGTAAGCCTGATGGAACAATTGATAGGTATAAGGCTAGGCTTGTTGCAAAGGGTTATGCATAGGAAAGATGCATTGATTTTGATGAGACCTTTGCACCTACATGCCAAATGACTAGTGTTCATAGCATATGTGCACTTGCACCTCATCATGGTTGGAATGTACATCAGTTGGACATTAAAACAACATTTCTAAATGGTGACTAAGCATGAAGAAGTGTATGTTTTTTTAGCCTCGTGGCTTTGTGTAGAAAGGGCATCAAAACCAGGTGTGCAGGTTAAAGAAGGCATTATATGGTTTAAAGCAAGCACTACGTGCTTGGTATGAAAAGATACATGCCTATCTGATTGCACATGGTTTTGAGAATAGTCCAACTCAGAGCACCTTATATGTTAAGCATGCTAATGATGTGCTTCTGATCATTGTTGTGTATGTTGATGACATGCTGCTCACTAGTCCTCATGACAAGCATACTACTAATTTTAAGGCTGATTTGCATGCCTCATTTGAGATGTCTGATTTGTGGCATTTGCATCATTATTTGGGCATTCAATTTATGCAAGTTGATGGTGGAATGGTTTTGTATCAAACAAAATATATTGACACATTATTGTAGCATTTTGGCCTTGAAGAGTGTAAACCTATTGCCATTCCTATGGAGACCTGTTTACGATTGAGTCTTCATGATGTTGGAGATGCATTTGATGTTGTTCTCTATCAGCAAGTTGTTGGATGCTTGATTTACTTATGCATTACTTGGTCAGATATTCAATTTGCTATCTCACAAATAGGCAGGTTTATGCATTGCGCAGGTGTCAAGCATTGGCTGGTGGTTCAGCGCATATTTTGCTCTTGAGTGGTTCTCGACTACTTGGATTGTTTTATCCCAAGGGGGTTCACTACCGCCAGATTTGCATGCTTTTTCTAACAATGATTGGGCTGGTTGCTATGACACTCGTGTGTGCACTAGTGGCTTTTGCTTCATGCTTGGTAGCTCATGTATATCTTGGTTGAGTAAGAAACAGCCTACTATGGCCACTTCTAGTTGTGAGGTTGAGTATAGGGTATCTTTCATAGCGACTATTGAGTGTGTGTGGCTTAGACGCCTTATGGCTTATTTGGGTGTTGGTCAGTCTTTTGCCACCACCATCTTCACTGACAATAAGAGCTCATTGGCACTTGCGAGGAACCCTATGTTTCATGCTCGCACTAAGCACATTGAGGTGCATTATCATTATGTCAAGGAGAGGTTCTCTGCTAAAGAGATCAGCTTGGCGTATGTGCCCACGGAGGAAAACATTGCATACCTTTTCACGAGGGCTCTGCCTAGGGAGAAGTTTAAAGCTTTCTGCAAAGCATTGGGCTTACTTCCTTTTGTGGATTGATTCCACATAACTTGGCACTTCCTTATACATGAGTGCCGGCTCCTTGTTCACTGCATCACTCCCAAGGGGGATTTGATGATATATTTAGGTAGTGATGTGTGTGAACACACTAGGACCGTGGGGGCACTTTTTTCCCTCTTTAGGAGGTTTTTTCCCCTGGCTTGTATATATGCCTATTGCCCTGAGGGGTTACTTATCTTTGTACATTCTATTGGTAATAAATTTAGTATTGTGTGTTGTGCTCCAAACTTCTTCTTCTTCCTTGTGTTGTTCGTGTGCTTCTATAGAAGTCTAACTCCAACACACCTTTACCTAAATATGTGAAATTGAGCAAGGATTATTGCCCCAAATCACACAAGAAAAAGGAAATCATTATCAAAATTCCTTATCAGTATGTTGTTCGTAGTCTCATGTATGCTATGGTAACTACAAGATCAGAATTGCATCTGGAGTGGGAGTTGTGAGGAGATATATGCCTAATCCTCACAAGAAGAATTGGGAGGTAGTTGATGATTTTTAGATATCAGAATGGCACTAAGAAAACTTTTCTATGCTTGGGTAAGGGAAAGGCATCCATTATTGGTTACACATATTGTGATTATGTTGGTTGTGTAGACAATTAGAAGTCTACATGAGGGTACATTTTTCACTTTGTTGGAGCTGCTATCTCTTGGAGATCTTGACTTCACAACTGTATAGTTGTTTCCATTATAGAAGCAGTGATGCAAGGGGTACTTTCAAGAGTACAAATCATCTTCGTACTTTAAAATCTATAGTGCTTCTTGACTCTAAATAAGATTCCATACACCATGCTACACATAAATATGGTTTTTTCCAAAAGTCCATGCATAATACATGTCCTTTTTGCTCTTCCAAAATGAGAACTTATAAAAGTTAACTCCTCGGAACATCTATAATGGTAGAAAGGGGAGCTTTAGAGAGAGCATTGTCTTCTTCTCTTATGTAAATTCATGGAAATCTTGATTGCTTGATGCCATACATGTCCCATACTCCACACATATATAAGCTTTACCACATACTCTAGTCCAAAAGTCCTTCAACTCCCTCTCCCAAAAAGGGATTTTGCATAAATATTTGAAATACTCAAATTTGAGAGTTGAGACTGTAGTTTCCCTCTTTCTCCTTTCCCAACTCACATGGAATTGGCAAAAACTCCCACATATGCTCATGTAAATGCATTTTCATATAGGGTAATAGCTCGCTGAGGTTTTCATTCAAGAAGATAGAGGAGGAGAGTCTCTCTCTCTCTCTCTCGCTCCCACTCACAAGTACACACATGGGGGAGGAGACAGAACCACTCTCTCTCTCTATATCTCTCTCTATTGCCTTGCCATAGTTGGTTGTGTGTGTATGGTGGAAGCTTCCTATGAATGCTAGCTCTGATACGAATGTCAAATTTGAACTCATTCTTTTGTCACAAGTTCCAAGTAGCACTCTCAAAGATGACACACACAGAGGGATATTAGTTCCAACCTCCCGACCATATGTGATCAAGAACTATGGATGAGATCTCTCAACATGGACTCTCCCTCTCTCACTTCTACCTTCCTAATAAAGTGTAATAAATTAAGTCTATGATCTAAGGGTCCGGACGATTCAGACAGACCTGAAAAATGGACACCGTTTGGTCACTCCTATGTAGGGCCAAAGATAACAAGAATAGACTCAAGCATAAGTTCATGTGCTCTCATATTCAAGTAATCCACTTACCTTAGTGGTTAAGTCTCATGGTTTTGAAGGAGGAGGTCTCGGGCTCAACCCCATGGGGAGCATGGGGAGACAGTTTTGCCCAAGGATCTCTAGAGCCTTCTAACTCAAGTTAAGGTGAGTTAACTTGAATCTAGTGGACTTAACTCGAGTGGCGAGTACACCAACCACTAGTGGACTCTTGTGGAAGGTACTAAAGCAGTGATCGAGATCACTCTAACCACTAGTAGATTCTAGTGGAAGATATGAAAGAAGTGGAGGAGATTGCACATGCACTTGTGGACTCTAGTTACATTTGTGGTCCTCGTTGATTTGAGCAGCTACGTACGCAAGCATAAGGTTGGGAGGAGAGTCATCTCTCTAGCATGTGGTGGTCGTAATTTTTAGTTTCCTTACATTGGTATCAGAGCAAGGTTTCATGGTGACCTTGGGGGCTCATCATCTTTCTTAAGCTCTTATGGAGTCCTATTATCTTCCTCCCAAGCTAGAGCCTCTAGGGAAATCTTGATATTTCACCTTCTCTATGAGATGATGTTTTGATCATTTATCTCTAATTCCATGTGCGTGGCATTTTTGGAGACCCGTGTGCAGAGATCGTGAAGTTGGAGGAAGCGAAAGTAGTTGAATTCTGATCTCCAAAAGCTTGGAGAGTGATTAAACCTGAAGAACCTTTACATCAAGCATGGGGCCGTGAGGGAAACCCTTAACCTCTGCAATAGAGGTCGTTATTACAGCCAATTGAATGCTTCCCCTCTTCTTCTTCATATCCTTGTTTTGGCATTGTCCACGTCAAAACAGAGCTTTATGCTCTTATTACCCAGCTCAAAAAGGACCGTCTTCAGCTAGCGCTGAGCGAGGATTGAACCATAGACCAAAAACTAACAGTGCTACATGCTAGCCAATTCCCCAAAAACACACATTGGTATGGCTCATACTCTTCATCCTGAGTTCTTCTCTTAACTAAAAGGCAATTGAGTTTATGAACACATACATTTCAATGTGTGAACTAAAAGGCAATTGAGTTTATGAATGCATACATTTCATTGCGTGCTTCCCGAGGCATTGAGCCCTTGACCTCATCCCCCATATCCTCTCTCTTATCAAAGAAAGTGAGCCATTTAAATTCTAAAAGTCGATATACATAGCTCTATATCACAAGCAAAAGGAGAGTATCATCTGAGCATTGAGTACACGAGTTTTAAACCTCTATCCTCCTTGATATAGTGCAGAGGCATGCCATTGTGCCAGGGGGTCAGCAATAATACTTTTATTAGTGGAACTATTCTTGTAGCAAATCAAAACAAAAGTCGAAGTACTTCTCTGATCATTGTAGTGAGGATTCGATCTCACTACTTGCCCGAACTCATTCGTCAGCATAGTGCATGGACAGCTCTTTTCTACTCAACAGGAATCGAACCTGAAAAGTCAGCTAAACCCGAGCAACTTCAAGTCTTTTGAAAGTATCGGGCATGGGATGCGAGCCTGTAACATCTGAAGTTGATGAAGATGGGCTAATCCAAGCATACTCCAAGGAAGGTTTCATCTCTTCAAAGAAGAGGACAAGAGGAAACAATGGTCTTCCAGGAGGAATATGTAATTCTTCCTCATGGACCCAAAGGATGGAGAATGGCTCTTCTCAAGGATCAATGGAAGGACGTAGCTAATTGGGAGCTAAGTACTTTACAAGTTGATGTTTTTATTTTAATATTTGCTTTGCTCTATGCTTTCATATAGAATGCATTGCAGTTATCATTGAAGTAGGGAAGGAATCTTCAATTTTGAAAGCATTCTATGCAATTTAATGAAAGCAAAATAGGAGAGCATCGAAGCATGGAAACACTTATCAAGCTTACGCATGCATCTATGTAAGAATATTGCTGCATTTCTCCTTTTCAAAGAATGTTTTCATGCACAAAACACGTTTTCTTCTTGCTTGGAAAAGATAGTTAATGCTCAAGTTTATGCATCTGAAGAGTTATATCTTTTTAAAAAAGCTAGCAATTAGAATGTATGTGCATCGATGATTGGGAACATGCATTATCAAGCTCAGGAATTGCTTGATTTAAGTTTGGTGCGTGACAATACATGCATGCACTCACATGCATTTGCATGCAAGAAAATGCATTTGCATATGCATGATTGTTTGTTAAGTACTTGAATATTTATACCTTCATTATCTCCTTTTTCTAACTTGACTTAGATAGTTAGGGAAAATAACAAACTAGGTAGTTGCAAGCTCCTGACTGCCATGCAACTCAAGTAGCTAGTTTGTTTTTCCCAAACATGATACTTAGGTATCATAAATTAGGAGTCTTGACTAGGAAAAGTAGGCCCTTTGAAAGTCGTGTTCAATTTTCTTGCTCATTGGAATGGCAAGAAAATAAGGTTACTTTCAAATTTCCATGATGATTGCATCTATCGTAATGATGCAACTTGCTAAGCAATCGTGGAAACCTAAAAGAGCTCTTTTAGAGAGTAAAGTTTTGGTTTAATTTAAGCTGAGTGAAGCTTCAAGAGGAAACATTATCAACCGAACTTTAGGAAATGAGCAAATTCCTAAAGACATGAATTGAACTGTGAAGTTTTCATTTAGAATATAAAGTTCCAAGGTATGGATCTCCAATCCATGGAAAGAATTTCTTTCAAATATGCTTGCAAAAGATTCCAAGGTGAATCATTTGCACAAGTTACTTGATTCCCTAGAATGAAGCAGAAGCAGAAAAGTAGAGGTTGCAGAGGTCCGAACAACAAAAGAGAGAAGATGTCAAGTGGCACATCATCATCTACGACTGGGAGTCAAGGTGGTTCATCAACAGGAGTAGGTGGTACACAAGCAGGAGTAGCAATGATGCTGGTCATCCAAACGTTGCAGGTACGGCCACCAGCCTTCACAAAATGTAAACTTGATGGTATGAACTACACCGTGTGGAAGTTCAAAATCACTTCTATTCTTGATTCATATGAGCTTTTGGAGACTGTTCTTGGGACTGATCATGAGCCCCAAGAAAGACCTGATCCAAATAATCATGGTCGAATGATTCCTCCTGATGCTGATCTTCTACGTGCTTGGAAACGTAGAAATGCAGATGCACTCTGTGCTCTAGTTATTAGTACTTCTGATAGTGTTCTGACTCTCATTCATCATACTATGAAGGCATGTGAAGCATGGAACATATTGAGAAATCAATATGAAACTCGTAATCAGACACAGATTTAGAACTTGGAGAATCAGCTTGCAGCAAAACGGTTTGCTGATGGGGAGACTGCAGAGGTGTTTATCACTCACATAAAGAATCTATGAGATCAAATTGCAGAAGCAGGTGTTCAAAAATCAAGTGAGGAGCTAGCTCGTCGTTGTCTTTGAATCTGCCCACCTAAGTTTGATGGTTTGCTAACTTCTCTTAACACTCAAATCAGACCTCAACCACTAAATTTTAAAGAATTTAGTGCCTTACTCATGGAGGAGGAGCTTCGGCTCAAGGCAAGGAGTGGTGGTAGTAAAGGAGATGCTGCATTCACAACAAATGTCAAAGGAGGCAAAACAGACTCTTCAAAATATGGAGACAAAGAGAAGAACGACCAAAAGAAGTTCAAGGGAGAGTGTTTCCACTACAAGAAGAAAGGACACAGAATCCAAGATTGTGGCATCAAGAAGGCAGAAGAGAAGAGTGGCTCTTCAAAAGGTGGTGAGGGCAAGGAGTCTTCCAACACAGTAGAAATAGAGCTTGAGTTATTTGTTAGGATAGAGGAGGTATGCTCCTCGGCTGAAGATTCAAGAACAGATGACTCATGGGTGTTGGACAGTGGCGCATTGCGTCACATGACGAGTAGAAAAGACCTTTACAGTTTCGTACAGCCTCTAAAGGAACCCATCACAGTAAAGGTAGGGAACAATGCAAGATGTCCTACAGAGGGTGAAGGTACGGTTTCTTTCATTAACTCTAATGGTGATATCAGAAAGCTTTCAAATGTGTTGTATGTTCCACAAATAAAACAAAATCTACTTTCAGTAGCTTCTATAACTGATCAAGGTCATCAAGTATCTTTCAGTAAAACAATAGCTAAGATTATGGACGGTAACAACAACATTGTTGGAACTCGCATAAGGAGGAACAACTTGTATGAGTTGTGTGCTCTTACAGCCACTACAAACATGGGCACAAGTAAGCTATGGCATGAGAGATTCGACCACATTGGATACCCTGTACTGAAGGAGATGCATCGCAGAGGTATGGTGGCACACCTACCATTGATTGTAGAAATGAAGGAACCATGTGAAGCTTGCATGATGGGCAAGAAATAGAGGAAGGCATTTCCACAAGAAAGCAAGAACAGGGCAAGCTATTCTCTAGGGTTGGTGCATGCTAACTTGTGCGGAAAAATGCCTACATAGGCCTTGGGTGGATCTTCCTACTTCATGTTACTTGTCGACGACTATAGCAGGAAGATGTGGGTGTACTTCCTTGGCGATAAGGCTCAAGCTTTTGGTAAGTTTAAAGAATGGCTTCAGCTTGTTGAAACTGAAACAGGAAAGAAGATGAAGAAATTCAGGACAGACGGTGGTGGTGATTTCACATCAACAGAGTTTGAAGATTTCTGCAAGAGTAAGGGAATCAAGCATCAACTCATAGTGGCACATAGTCCTCAATTGAACTTTTATAACTTATGGAATATGTTGAACAATGCATTGTTGGAGTGTTAAATTATTAATGTATTAATGTGTTTTTGATGTTTTTGATATAGCAGCTGAAGGTTCGTGAGGAGCGTGCAAGGTGCGAAAGGGCGGATATCAATAATCCGAATAATTATTATTTACTTTGTAGATAAACCCGCGTAGAAGGTTCTATTGTTAGAAACAGTTAGAAAAGTAATGGTTAGAATAAGAGTCGTTGTAGACTGCAGTTTCTGTTATTGAAAGCAATGGCTTTCTGTAAAAGTTAGCAACTTTTAGTTTCATGCTTGCTTTTCGAAGCCGCTCTCATGTAACCACTCTTTTCAACGTAATCAAAAGTTCCTATAAATACATGCACTTTGTGGACTATCGAAACAGAGTGCATGGGGGGAGATTGCACCCAATACTGCATTCTGTCTCGTCTCTTGTTGCGTCTATTCCTCTGTGTGTTTTCTGTGTTCATAACCTCTGTTTGCGCATGAGCAAGATCCTGACAACAGTGGTATCAGAGCTCTGCACGCATCAATACAGAGGATTTTGTTCTCTGTTTCTGTTCTGTTTCTATTTCCGATTCTAGTTCCAGTTCCAGTTCCAGTTTCTGTTTCAGTTCCAGAACCACAACCTACGTTTACACCTACGGCTTACTCCGAGGCGTTGACTAAGGCATCGACTAAGGCAAAGAACTTAGGCAATAACTTAGGCAATACATTGGCAACATTGGCACCCAAGGCTCCCTTGGCGATCGTTGGCTACGCGCGAGGCAATTTTAATTTTGAGTGGCAATAGAGAGTTTTAGGTTCCCTAAGGTAGGAGGATTTGAACCCATAACCTCCTACTTACAAGGGAAGTACTTTACCACTCCACTCTTTCTTGGAGTTGTCACTCAAGTTCTCTCCTCTTAAATTTAACATAACTTGTAGTTTTTCTTACTTTTTCAAGGTGGCACGGTGCGACGCGACGCGGCACGTCTCAGAGTACATCCTGTCATGGTACACTTCTCAGGGTACACCAGGGTACATCCTGTCAGGGTACATCAGGGTACATCCAGACAGGGTACATTTTGCTAAGGTACATTTCCTGAGGGTACATCCCGAGAGGAAAGCACTAGCTTAAGGGTCCAAGAGCACCATGGAGGATTACAGTAATTCACCTCTACCTGAGGCAACCCTCGAACAACAACTAGAGCTTTTGTGGCATGAGCTTCGAGGAGCTCAAAACGAGATCCGACAACGTGATGAAGTCCTCCAAAAGATACAAACTGAGGAAGACAACCTTACGAGAGTAGTAAAAGCTATTGTTTCTGCCCAATCTGTTGTTACTCATTCAAAGATTGGTACTAGAAATTACCAGTTTCTATGATTTGATGGCCCAAAGGATGGGCCTTTAGTCCTTTCGTGGCTGTCACAGTTTGATGATTTTTATACTGACGAAATGTATGCTGAAAGTGAAAAAGTTAAATTTGCCACTAAATATTTAGTAGGAAAAGCTCAACTCTGGTGGAATGTCTTGCGGCACAGTACAGAGCATCCAACAACATGGAAGGCTTTCCAAGAGAAAGTGAAGGATTCTTTTCTTCCTCCTCAATACCATTTACATGTTCGACGTGCATGGACCACCCTTACATGGAAGGAGGGTGATACAGTTACTACTTGTTCGAATGCTTGAAGATGTATCAGAGGATATCTTGCAATAGAAATATGAAGATGGTTTGGAGGTGGGAATCCAAGCTAAGCTTCACATCTACGACCTACAACCCTCAAGGAGGCTATATCTTTCGCCTATGATGCAGAAAAAGAATTCCAGTCCATAACCAAGTCAATCTGTGTACAACAACCATGCCAACGACCACTTTATGTTAAACCTACATTTCCTATGAAGCGTACTTTTAATGCCCCATCTTACCCTAGTTTTCCTCGTCCTCCACAATCCAATTACTCAACTCTACCTGTTGCTTCATCTCTCCAACCAACCAAACCACCTACCTTTCAAACTTCCGCGGTGGATGCCCAAGAGAAGCGACCACAAATCACTTGCTGAAATTGTGGTAAACCTGGACATACAAAAAGAAGGTGCAGATTGCGACCTCTTCACATGAAACCGGCTACAGTTTAATTGCATAACATGGAGGTCCATAATGAAGAAATTCCTCCTGTTTGGACAGAGGAATCATTGGAGAAGGACTAAAGTACCTTGGGTAACGATATCTCTCTTCACTCTCTACTTTGCATGCAAGGTACAATAAATAACAAACTAGTTAAAATTCTACATGACGATGGTAGTCCACATGACTTCATTTCACATTTATTAGTACAAGAACTTAAATTACAAACGATTCCTTCTTTGTATAAAGTGAAAGCTGCATTTCAAGGTAGTCGTTATAATGTAACACGAGAAGTGCAAGATGTTACGATTAGCATAGGACCATATGTTGATTCACGAACATTTTTAATTGCACCTTCGCAATCTTACGATGCTATACTAGGTATGCCTTTTTGTCACCATTATAACCCACGTATTGACTACCATACACATACCTTTAACTTTGAATTTAAAGGTCAAGTCATTAGTTTTTCTGCACGGCATGATTTTCAGCCATTTCCATTGATTAGTCACACTAAAGTAAAACAAACATTTAGGAAAGGATTCAACTCATGCATTGTTTTTGTCAATGTCATCAATGATTATATTCATACACTTCCTTATGTATATAAACCTTTCATGAGTACTTATAAGGATTGTTTTATGTCTGAGTATCCCTCTGAACTACCACCATCTCGAGGATCCTTTGACCATAGCATAGACTTAGTCCCTGGTAGTTCTCCTCCTCACAGAGCACCTTATAGACATGGCCGACTACATCAAAAGGAAATAGAAAACCAAGTAAAAGACCTACTACAGAAAAGACTTATAAGGCCTAGTTCTTCTCCATTTGGAGCACCAGTTCTCTTAGTTGAGAAGAAGAATAAAACTTATCAAATGTGCATTGATTATAGAGCCCTTAACAAGATCACAATAAAGAATAGATACCCTATTCCTCGAATAGATGATCTCTTAGATAAGTTACGAGGAGCTTGTGTCTTTAGTAAAATTGATCTAAAATCGGGTTACCATCAGATTCGTATGACACAAAGTGATATTTTTTAAGACTGCATTTAGAACTCAAACTAGCCATTATGAATTTATGGTAATGCCCTTTGGACTTACTAATGCCCCTGGTACATTTGCACGAATGATGAACAATATTTTTCTTCATTTCAAACTTTTGTTCTTGTATTCTTTGATGATATACTTGTATACAATAAGAATGATAGTGAACATGAAAAGTATCTTGAAACAGTTTTTCATTTGTTACGAGAGAACACACTTTATGCTAATCCTGAAAAGAGTTACTTCTTTCAACGTAAGCTAGAATATTTAGGACATATTATTTCAAGTGAAGGTGTGCATGTGGATCCGAAAAAGATTAGAGTTATAGTAGAATGGCCTGCATCACAATCAGTCAATGATGTTTGTTCTTTTCTTAGGTTGGCTAGTTTCTATAGGAAGTTTGTTCGAAACTTTTCTTATTTAGCATTGCCTCTTACCTTGTTGTTGAAAAAGAAAATAAAATTTGCATGGGGAATCACCCAACAACAGTCCTTTGAAAAAACTTAAACATGCACTTTCACATGCACTTGTTTTACAATTACCTGATTTTTCACAACCCTTTCATGTCGTTATTGATGCTAGTGATTCAAGAATAGGTGCAGTTTTAATGCAAAATGACCATCCCATTGCATTTGAGAGTAGGAAGCTTAAGCCCTCATAACAAAATTATAGTACGTATGATAAAGAATTGTTAGCAGTTGTGCATGCTCTGCAAATTTGGAAAACACTATCTTATGGGCTCTGAGGTCTTAATCAAAACCGATCAATAGGCTATTAAGCATTTATTAAGTCAACCTTTAATCTCTAATAGGCATCTTAAATGGGCATCATTCATTCAAAATTTCCAACCCATGATCCAATATCAACCTGGTAAAGCTAATGTTGTAGCTGATGCTCTTAGCCATTTTCCTTCGCATTTTGTTGTTTTGCATAATATTTCTGCCATCCAAATACATTCTTTTCAAGAAATGGTTTCCACTTATGCATCTAATTTGTATTTTTCACGTGCATGGCATGACTTAATGGTGCATCTTTATCTGATGAACATTATACATTTCATAATGGTTTTCTTTATTTTCAACATAGATTGTGCATAACCCAAGCTTTTAAAGATTTTGTCATTACAGAAATGCATGAACCATCTTACATGGGTCATAGAGGCATACAGAGCACCATTTTTGCTTGCAAAGATTTCTTCTTTTGGCCACACATGGAAAAAGATATTGCACATTATGTTTCTCAATGCATTGTATGTCAGCGTGTCAAACGTCATCATGGTAAACCATTTGGATTATTAATGCCATGTTCCATTCCAAACGAACCATGGGAACAAATCTCTATGGATTTTATCACAGGTCTTCCCATCACTGCCACACATAATGATATGATTTGGACAATAGTTGATAGGTTTAGTAAATATGCATATTTCATTCCATGTAGAAAAACTTTGACTGCACCTCAAGCTGCAAAATTATTCATTAAATGCATTTTCTCACATCGTGGATTTCCTAAAGTAATGTTATCTAATTGTGATGTTAGATTTTGTTATCATTTTTGGGTTGCCTTATTTCAACATTTTGGTTCTAAAGTAGATTTTAGCTTTGCATTTCATCTTGAAAGTAATGGACAAAGTGAAACTACAAACATTATTATTCTTGATTTATTGCATTGTTATTCATTAGATAATCCTAATAACTGGGATGAAAAGTTGACATTACTTCAATTTGCTTATAATAACACTACACACACCATTACTGGTCGTGCACCTTTTGAAATCATTTTTGGTAAAAAGCTTCCCACTCCCATGTCCCTCACCCAAACCGACATTTCGATGGCTGATTTTATTGCTAAAGATCACGTTTCTATACTTCATGATGTTCACAAGCACATTAGGAATAGTCAAGCGCGATATACACGTAATATCAATACTAAACGATTAGCCAAAGAATTCAAGGAAAATGATTTTGTATGGTTGCGTATCATTAAAAGACGTCTCAAAAATATTTTGCACCATCCTAAAATTAAACTTGCACCACACTATTATGGACCATTTCGCATTATAGAAAAAATTATTGATAATTCATTTAGATTAGATATTCCATCTCATTGGACTATACATAACTCTTTTCATATTAGTTTGCTTAAACCATTTAAAGGAATTTTACCACTCACTCCACTTCTTGATGACCCTCCTTTAATTGAAGAACAATCTGAAATCTTAGTTCCTGAGAAAATCATTGATCATGATGTCACCATTACACACACAGGTACTCAATATCATCGATATTTAGTTAAGTACAAAAATCACTCTATTGAAGAATATCAATGGATACATAAAACACAATTAACACCCCAATATGACCACTTAATTTATGCATATCATACACAAACACATTAATGTAACAGCTCCATGAACATTTCCATGCATGTGTTTTTACATGGAACATGCTTATTTTTTTTATTCAGTGATGAAGCATGTGACTGACCATCCATGTTTATTATTTTATCAACTGAGATTAGTTGCTTTTTCAACTGAGGGGCATGTTATACTTATGGAATATGTTGAACAATGCATTGTTGGAGTGTTAAATTATTAATGTATTAATGTGTTTTTGATGTTTTTGATATAGCAGCTGAACGTTCGTGAGGAGCATGCAAGGCGTGAAAGAGCAGATATCAATAATCTGAATAACTATTATTTACTTTGTAAATAAACCCACATAGAAAGTTCTATTGTTAGAAACAGTTAGAAAAGTAATGGTTAGAATAAGGGTCAATGTAGACCGCAGTTTTTGTTATTGAACGCAATGGCTTTCTGTAAAAGTTAGCAACTTTTAGTTTCATGCTTGCTTTTCAAAGCCGCTCTCATGTAACCACTCTTTTCGACGTAATCAAAAGTTCCTATAAATACATGCACTTTGTGGACTGTCGAAACAGAGTGGATGGGGGGAGATTGCACCCAATACTGCGTTCTGTCTCGTCTCTTGTTGCGTCTATTCCTCTGTGTGTTTTTTGCATTCGTAACCTCTGTTTGCACGTGAGCAAGATCCTGACAACAAGAACAGTGTTGCAAAACTTCGGAATCGAACCATCATGGAGATGGCAAGGTGCATGTTGAAAAGAAAGGGTTTGCCTAATCAATTTTGGGCAGAGGCTGTCAACACTACTTTCTACATCTTGAATCAAAGCTACACCAAGGCACTTGATGGAAAGACTCCACAAGAAGCCTACACTTGTAAAAAGCCTTCTGTTTCCCATTTCAAAGTATTTGGAAGTGAATGTTATGTACATGTTCCAGATAGGGAGAGAAACAAGCTTCAACCAAAAAGCATCAAATGTATCTTCCTAGGTTATAGAAAAGATAAGAAGGCTTATAAGCTTTATGACCCTCAGGCTAAGAAGATCATGGTCAGTCGTGATGTGGTGTTTAAGGAGGAGCAGCCACATGCAATGGAGGAGGAAAAGAGAGCTTCCACTTTATCATCAGGCAAAGGGGAAATCCACTATGAACCTGTCCCAAGAGCTATCCCTTCTACTCAAAAGAAGGAAGCATCATCTTCAGATGATGAGTCTGAAAGTCACCAACCTGCCAACACCCAAGTGGAAAATCCATTGCCACGTTGCGTGAGACAGCTCTATGATTCTACAAACCCCATCCCACAGTCACTAAAACAGGTTGCAGATGGACCAAGGCGATCACAGAGAATAGAGGAACAGAGATGGGCAAGCGCCCATATTGTAAACACATCCTTGATGGCTAATCTCATTCAAGAAGAAGTAAAGGAACCAGCCAATGTGGAAGAGACACTCCATGATCCGAATTGGAGGGCTGCCATGCAAACAGAATACAACAATATCATGAAGAATGGAACTTGGGACCTAGTGGATCGACCCCCTAAGTGTAAAGTCATTGGCACCAAGTGGGTCTGGAAGCTAAAGTACAAGGCTGATGGTACTCTAGAAAAGTATAAAGAAAGACTTGTTGCACAGGGCTACTCACAAGTTGAAGGCATTGACTTTTGTGAATCATTTTCCCCGACTGCAAGAATGACTACTATCCGAGTAGTACTAGTTGTGGCTGCACACAAGCGTTGGCTAGTCTATCATATGGATGTCTAATCAGCGTTCCTGAATGGAGACCTCAAGGAGGAGGTATATGTGTCTCAACCACCAGGGTTTGAGGCTCCCCATTCAGAGAACAAGGTGTGTAAGCTGAAGAAGGCATTATATGGGCTAAAACAAGCCCCTAGAGCATGGTACTAGCGGATAGATAAGTATCTCTTGGACCTAGGTTTCAAAATATGTGCTTCTGATGCTAACTTGTATGTTCTAAAGAGAGGAGGGAAGACAATTGTGCTTGTACTCTATGTAGATGACCTTGTGATTACAGGAAATGATGATGCTCTTCTTCAACAAACAAAAGATGCCCTGAGTTCAAAATTTGAAATGACAGACTTGGGCTTAATGCATTATTGCTTAGGTCTTGATGTTTGGTAGGAACTAGGGAAGATTTTCATCTCTCAACAAAAGTATGCAAGGCAGATATTGAAGGCATTCGACATGGAGGATTGCAAGGAAATTTCTACACCTATGGAGGTCAACACAAAATTATCTATTGAAGATACTTCATCTCCAGTGGATATTGGAAGATACACGAAATTAGTTGGAAGTCTCATCTACTTGTGCAATAGCAGACCATACATCTCTTATGTTGTTGGAGTAGTAAGCAGGTTCTCTAAGAAGCCTTGCCAAACTCATTGGAAGGCAAGCATGCGGATACTCAGGTATGTGAAAGGAACCACTGATTATGGTATTCTTTATGCAAAATGATCATCTCTATTTGGATACTGTGACTCAGATTGGGCAGGAGATATTGATACCAGAAAATCAGTTTCTGGATATTGCTTTTCTTTAGGATCAGGGATTTTCTCTTGGTTTAGTAAGAAGCAACCAACTGTAGCATTATCTTCTACTGAAGTTGAGTACAAAGTTGCATGCATTGCAGCATGTGAATCAGTATGGCTGAGGAGGATCATATGGCACATGGGAATACAAGGACAGGAGGCTATAGAGTTGAAGTATGACAACCAAAGTTGCATGGCCATCGCCAAAAAATCCAGTTTTCCATGCACGTACCAAGCACATAGAAATCTAATCACTATGTGCGTGAGCTAATTGAGGACAGGGTCGTGGAGATAAGCTATTGTCCTACTGAAGAAAATGGAGCAGACATCTTCACCAAGGCTCTTGGGAAAGAGAAACTTCTTCGACACTTTCCAAAGCTTGGGATCGGACCAAGGAGGTAGTTCACAGTAGGGTGGACATTGAGGGGGGGTGTTAGATATGCTCAATACTCCACCCTCATGTGACCACAAATGATCCATGGTGCTCTAAATTGTAAGGCCCCCATTATGAGGAGAACCCAATATGAGAGCCTGGACATTTGTGGAACCCTAACTTCCAAGTTAGATGAGGTCTATGTGTGACCGTTGATGGTTGTAGATGATCTATGTGAGCCTAGCCATTAGGTTAGGTAGGGCATAAACTTCCAGGCCATTGGGTTTCCATTTAAGGTGAAAATAAAGGCCTTGTGGTGTCACGTCCTTTCCCCATAGAACCTTAATGGGGGGAGTGCAGAGGGGGGCTTGCCCCCTTCTACGGGGTCCGGGGTGCCTATCCCCCTGGCCCATAGGGCCGAGACAATAGGACTTCTAGTCGTGGAGATATTGTCAGATTGTATATTTTTACTGACTATTTTATATCTCCCGGTTATGTTTATCTATACAAAACTGCCTTGTAAAAGCTATATAAGCGCGGCCTAGGTTGAGCTTTACATAGCATTGTGCACTAGTAAGCCCTTCATCTAGAGCCTGTCTAGATCGCCATCTAAGCTCCACATTGGGAGTGCACGGGTGGACAACACCATCATTGTAACTGCATTACGCTCGGCAATCTGAGAACTTGAGTTCTCTATCTCTCAGCCTGCATCTATGTTTGTCTGTGTTTTTCTCTCAACTCTGTCTACAAGTCTATTGCGCTGTGCTGTTATTTTCTTACACGTAAAACTTCAAAGTTCTTTTAAAAAATTGAAGCAAGAAGGTACCCTATCAAGAGATGATTAGACTTTACGATAAATATCACCCACACATTAATGTGAATATAAAATAGGGTGGTATGGGACACCAAATTTTATACTCAGATTGATGTAGGAAAGATGGCATGCGACATCGGACCATGGGATGATATTATGTTTTAGTCCTAAAATGAATCTTGAAGTTAGACTTGAACCTCAAGGAATTAAAAACTTCAAAGCCGAAGTTTAAATTCAAGGAGGATAAAAACATCTTTTCAAGATACTTTAAGATCAAGTTTGTACGAAGATATGAAGTAAGTAACTTCCATGACCTTCTTGAAACACTTCAAGCTAAAGTGTTGATTGTTCAGAAATATTTGATAAATTTCTGAAAGAGTAAGACTTTGACTTTGAACTAAACCTTTCAACTAAGGAATAGTCTAACTAAATCAAGCTACAAGTTCCTAGTGTAACTTGGTAAATTTAATCCTTTCACTCAAAGCAATGCACCAGAATTGCATTCCTAGTAAGGAGTCATAAAGATTGAATATAGGCATGAAATTAGTCTCAAGTGAAGCATTGTGTGAGTAAAAACTCATCATAGAACTTCAGTGGGTCGACACACTGATGTTGGATACCACACTAGTATCTTGTGGTTAGATGATGTTTAGATTTAATCTATGAATCTTTTTGAGATTCGAGTTCCTTTCTCTTAAAGATATAATAAAAAATGTGCCAATACCTTGCTGAAACTTATTCAATCTTCAAAAGATAACAAGTCCAAGATTGACATTTGAGTTTGCTTCAATTTCTCTAGCATAACTCTAATTACTTTCTACAGGTTCAGTATACTCTAGAATAAAGAATTTAGGAATTGCTCATAAGATTAACAATTCTCAAGAACTTTTAGATGAAGTCTTTGAGAAGAGTATCCTAAGTTGGACGATTTCATTTTTAATTTGACTTGGTCAAGATATAGTAAGGTTGATCCAAAGTAAATGGAAAATTTTCTCCTACAATTTACATAGGATTTTCAAGCCTATTAGAACTGAGTAGTCCTCTAGTCAGGTGCAAAAATCACATAAATGTTGGTTGAGAATATATCATTGCATAAACATCCAAGTTAGATGTTTTGGATCACCCAAACTTCAAGTTTTCCAAATCAAATTCAAGTGAATCAAGAGTTCTCAAAGGCTTGATTGGGATACAAATCCTATCCTATTTACTAAAGTCCATGCACTAGACATACCCAAAAATGGACTAGTAATTGGAATCCATCCATTTCATATGTTTGTGCCTAGATCGCATATCGAGACACAATGAAGTGTCTATGAATGTTTTTAGATCCACCCTTATTATTCATTCACTACTTTGTACTTTGACGAGTTTCTCAAAGTGCAAAACAAGATGGCATTTTGAATTATTTGGGCAGGGATCCCACCATAGAGATGAGACATGTTCTAGTTTTAGAATGTGAACATGTTCTTTCAGTTTAAGAACATGAGGCTCGGGGGTTGCCTACTGCAAGAGAATGACAATTACGACCACCACCTGCTAGAGAGATGAATCTCCTCCCAACCTTATGCCTATATATATAGCTGCTCGAATCAACGAGGACCACAAATGTAACTGGAGTCCACAAGTGCATGTGCAATCTCCTCCACTCCTTTCTTACCTTCCACTAGAGTCTACTAGTGGTTGGTGTACTCACCTCTTGAGTTAAGTCCACTGTACTCAAGTTAACTCACGTTAACTTAAGTTAGAAGGCTCTAGAGCACCTTGGGCAAAACTCTCTCCCCATGCTCCCCATGGGGGTTGAACCCAAGACCTCCTCCTTCACAACCATGAGACTTAACCACTAGGCTAAGTGGATTACTTGAATATGAGGGCACATGAACTTATACTTGAGTCTATTCTTGAGATCTTTGGTCCTACAAACGTGTGACCAAACGGTGTTCGATTTCAGATTTTTCTGAACCGACTAGACCCTTAGATCATAGACTTACTTTATTACATTCTTCCCCCCTTGGAAAAAATTTTCGTCCTCAAAAATAGAGCTATATACATACTATAGGCAAACCCTCGAGCCTCATGTTCTAAAACTGGAAGAACATGTCTCATCTCTGTGGTGGCGTCCCTGCCCAAATGATTCAAAACACTATCTCATTTTGCACTTTGATGAAGTGGACAAAGTACAAACTAGTGAAAGAATAATAAGGGTGGATCTAAACACATCCTTGGCCAATTCACAGTTTCTAGATTTGCAATCTAGGCACAAACATGTGAACTAGGTGGATTCAAATTACTAGTCCATTTCTGGGCATGACTGGTGCATGGACTTAGTAATGAAGTTGGGATGCTTATCCCTCGCAAGACTTTGAGAACTCTTGATTCACTTGAATTTTATTTTGGAGAACTTGAAGTCTGGTTTTCCCAAACATCTAACTTGGATGTTTGTACAATGGTTAACTCTGATCCAATAGTTACTTGATTTTTTCACCCGGCTAGAGGATTACTTTGTCCAAATGGGTTAAAAAATCATATGTAAATTATAGGAGAAAGTTTACCATTTCGATTGAGTCAACCATACTAACTTGACCAATTCAAATTCAAAATGAAAATTGTCCAACTTGGGACTCTTTTCTCAAAGACTTGAGCTAAAAGTTCTTGGGAATTGTCAATCTATTGAGCAATTCCTAACTTCTCTATTCTAGAGTATACTGGACTCTAGGAAATCATTTATGCTATACCTTGAAGCAGACTCAAATAAATAAGTCCACTTAGACTTTTTATCTTTTTGAAGATTGAAAAGATTCTTGTACATAACATCTATCCAGGATGTTCAATTTAGGTTATCTAGTTCTAACTGCTAATCCTGTTCTTTTGCAACAGGAATCAGATATCGTATCTGAGCCAATTCCAAATTGGAAAGCGGAAAGAAATAACTAAAACTCTATACAACCAATTCATACTTCGAAGACACGTAAACTTGCTATGATTCAAAGTGTAGATGACTCACGACTTTAACTTCTCAAAGATCTGTTTCAACAGGGATTTGAAGCATTTTCTTTATCTTTAAGAGAAATAAGCTGGATTCTCAAAAATACTCAAAGAATATCAAAAACATCATCCAACCACAGGATACTAGTGCGGAAATTACCATCAGTGTGTCGACCCACTGAGGTTCTGTTGATGAGTCTTTTTACTCAAACAATGCTTCACTTGAGACTAAGTTCAAGTCACATTCAGTCTTTCTGATTCCTTACTGGGAATGCAATTCTTGTGCAATTCTTTGAGTCAAAAGAGTGAATTTACCAAGTTACACTAGGAACTTGATGCTTGACTTAGTCAATCAAATCCTTGGTTTAAAAGATCAACTCAAAGTCCAACTTTTTTCAGAAATTTATTAAATATTTCTTATCGATAACACTTAGGCTTGAAGTGTTCTAAGAAGATCTTGGAAGTTACTTACTTCATAACCTCAGTTGTTCTAAGAAGGTCTTGGAAGTTACTTACTTCATATCTTCAATTTCCTTGAACTTGAAGTTATCTTGAAGTATCTTGAGATACTATTTTCATCCCGCTTGAATTAAACTCCTTCTTTGAAGTTTACATTTTCTTGAGGATCAGATCTAACTTCAAGATCCAAAATAATACTAAAAGATAATTATCATCACACGGTCCAATGTCCCATACCATCTTTCCTACATCAATCAGAGTATAAAATCTAGTGTCCCATACCACCCTATTTTATATTCACATTGACGTGTGAGTGAATATTATCCTAAAGTCTAAACATCTCTTGACATAATACCAATTCTTCTTTCCAATTACTTCAATTTTCAAGTCCAATTGGTTTATCCTTGACCAATTTGTAGTGACAAGAGCTGTTGACTTCTTGTCTTTAGATTCCTTTCTTTATTGATGCTTTAGGTACCTACCCCGAGGACATTATAGGAATCTTTCTACTGCTTAAGTCTTAAGCATCCGCTCATGCTCTTTAGATTTGTACCAAAAATCCCTTTAAGGATAGATAAACATTATGTTTTACCTTCCACAGACTTAATTACCGTCGACACGGTTGCAGACTACATACTTGGAATATCTACTCTGTTCAAACTTGGAACAACTTACTATTTCGATTGCCAATACTTGGGCAAAATTCACAATAGTTCCAATCGCAATTATCTTGGACAACCATGGCCAAGATTGATCAAGTCTTGTTGATCATGCGATAATAATAAAGACTTTGTCTTTATCATTAAGATATCTTGAGCTTTTCTAAGCTTTTTGGCTTACCTGCAGGATTTTTAGAGATCTTTCCCTAACTTAAGTCCAAACATGTTCTAATGTGTCTCAGTTTCCAAAAGTAAGAATCCTTGATATACCTTTAGGTTATATCATAATTTGGACTTTAAGTACCACTTCTGGTGGTTTGGGATATCCAGGGAACTACTTATTATTTAAAGAGTATGAAGAACTTCATTCTCAATACTTGGAAGAATGTTATTCTTCAAAGTCTTGCGATTCCTTCTAGGGAATCAAATACCTTGAGCAAATGATCCATCTTGGAATCTTTTGCAATTTTGGAAAGATATTTGAAAGAAATTCTTTCAAACCATATCCAGAAACTTTACTAAGTATCAAACTAGAGACTAAATATCACCTTTTGGATATGGTTTCCCATGGCACTATGAAAGTTTTAAGTTTGAACTAAATATTCATGTCTTGAGTATCAAACTAGAGACTAAATATCACCTTTTGGATATGGTTTCCCATGGCACTATGAAAGTTTTAAGTTTGAACTTTCATTTATGTGATATTAACTCCTATTCTTGAGTTTGGTACAAACTTCATTATTATTGTTCAATCTTTAGATGTTACTAGAGTCCTTTAAACATATTTCACCAATCAAAATTATGTTTAAAGTCCAAGCATCTATTGATGATTGATCCAATAGTAATGCTACTATGAACACATAACTTTGAGCTTTATAGCTTGTTTAGGAAAAGTTCACGGATTGGAGATCCATTTCGTGGAACTTTCTATTCCTAAATGAAAAGTTCACACTTGCTTTAAGTCCTTAGGAACTTATCTTATTTCCTAAATATTGCTTAGCTAGTTGCATCATTTACCAGAGATGCAACTATAGAACCTAACATCCTTCTATTGACCTCAAAAATCAATTGATGTTGAGGTTGAACCTTTGATTTCCATCACTCCTTGGGATGAAATCAAATGATAACTTATAAAAGCTTCATAGTTTTTCTTGGCACCTTTATATCTTGGCAAAACATCTATATCCTAAAGAGGTTTTGCCTTCATCATTCCTTGGTCCTATCATATAGTATGAATTTATGTGTATATTGGGAAGAGTTCATGAATCAATTAAGATCCTCTACTTGGAATGTCTGCCTTCCCAAAAATAAATTCATCTCAAACATGGTAGGAGAATGATCTCATATAAATGATCAATGTTAAGAGGAGGATTCCAGCGTTGATGGTTGTGTGATATATGTTTGTAGCATTGAGAATGCAAAAGTGTCTCCTTGGCTGAGTGGCTAAGCAGTAAACCTGATATAAGAGTTGATGAATCCGAACTTCAGATTATTGATAAAAGGTCTCGGAAAAGCCATCTTCTTGTGACCATGATGGTCTTTGAGAATTCAGGCATGACCATGTCTGATGCTTGTGCTAAATGATCATCTACCCCAATTTACCGATCAAGTGGATAGCTCGTTGTCATGGTTAGAGGAGACACGATTGTCCGGTTATGTCCCCAGTTCAAATCCGGGATATGGCCAGCTACTACATTTGAGGAAGGTTTGTTTTGCTTCTTCTAGCGCTCGGGGAAGTTTTGTTATGCACTCGACAGTTCTTTGGATATAAACTACAACAATCATATACTTATAGAATTCCGTCGTTGGAGAACAAGCTAACCCAATGGCCTTCGAATATAAGCACTCAGGTTCAAGTCCTCCAGCCTGCACATAACATCATCTACTTTTGCTAACGATTCGAAGGTCTGCTGTGCCAAAAGCTAACAATACTATAGAAAATAAACTCTAAGTAAATTGCACTCGACGGGATTACTCTACTGGATAAGGCGAACTTCTTCCTCTCACGGGGTCGTAAGATCAACACCTCCGTTCGACCAGCTGTGGTCGCAATTTCGTTTTGTAACCTCCTCGATTGGGATCTTATTTTGCGTCGACAAAACAGATGCCTCAACTAACGAGCAAAACAAGCTATAAAGATGATGATAATGCTAATGAAGGAAAGGATGATGAAGTATCAAAATTTCCATAGAGGCTCAAGCTTGGGAGGAAGAAGACGATGAATCCCACAAGGACTCCATGAGAGCTTAAGAAAGATGATGAGCCACCAAGGTCACCATGAAAGCTTGCTCTGATACCAATGCAAGAGAATGACAATTACAACCACCACGTGCTAGATAGATGACTCTCCTCCCAACCTTATGCTTGTATATATAGCTGCTCGAATCAACGAGGACCACAAATGTAACTAGAGATCCACAAGTGCATGTGCAATCTCCTCCACTCCTTTCTTACCTTCCACTAGAGTGTACTAGTGGTTGGTGTACTCACCTCTTGAGTTAAGTCCACTGGACTCAAGTTAACGTGAACAAGTTAACTCACGTTAACTTGAGTTAGAAGGCTCTAGAGCACCTTGGGCAAAACTCTCTCCCCATGCTCCCCATGGGGGTTGAACCCAAGACCTCGTCCTTTACAACCATGAGACTTAACCACTAAGCTAAGTGGATTACTTGAATATGAGAGCACATGAACTTATGCTTGAGTCTATTCTTGAGACCTTTGGTCCTACAGACGTGTGACCAAACGGTGTCCGATTTCAGATCTGTCTGAACCGACCAGACCCTTAGATCATAGACTTACTTTATTACACCTAGGGATACTATATATAGCTTTATTTTCGAGGAAGAGAACCTTTCCGAAGGGGGGAAGAATGTAATAAAGTAAGTTTCTAATCTAAGGGTCCCGCTGGTTCAGACAAATCTGAAAATGGACATCGTTTGGTCACTCGTGTGTAGGGCCAAAGATCTCAAGAATAGACTCAAGCATAAGTTCATGGGCTCTCATATTCATGTAATCCACTTAGCCTAGTGGTTAAGTCTCATGGTTGTGAAGGAGAAGGTCATGGGTTCAACCCCATGGGGAGCATGGGGAGAGAGTTTTGCCCAAGTAGCTCTAGAGCCTTCTAAATCAAGTTAAGGTGAGCTAACTTGAGTCTAGTGGACTTAACTCGAGTGGGGAGTACACCAACCACTAGTGGACTCTAGTGGAAGGTACTAAAGTAGTGGTCGAGATCACTCCAACCACTAGTAGAGTCTAGTGGAAGATATGAAAGTAGTGGAGGAGATTGCACATGTACTTGTGGACTCTAGTTACATTTGTAGTCCTCGTTGATTTGAGCAGCTATATATGTAGGCATAAGGTTGGGTAGAGTCATCTCTCTAGCAGGTGGTGGTCGTAATTTGTAGTTTCCTTACATAAGGGAACCCATGGTCCACTAGGTAATATGTAATGTGACATGTAGCTCTACATAGCATTGTGCAATAGTAAGCCCTTCATTTAGAGTCTATCTAGATTGCTATCTCAAATCCATATTGGGAGTGCACATATCGACAACACCATCTTTTTAGCTGCATTACTCTTGGCAATTTGAGAATTTGAGTTCTCTATCTCTCAGTTTGCATCTCTGTTTGTCTGCATTCTTTTTCTCAACTTTGTCTACTAGTCTATTCATTTGTGCTATTATTTCTTACAGCCTTCATTGGGTTCTCTCCTAGTATCATGCTTGGCTTTTACTGAGTGCTTATTTCTCTTATGCCGACCATCTTATATGTATCATGTAAGAAATAATAGCACAATGGAATACACTAGTAGACAGAGTTGAGAAAAATCACATACAAAGCAAGATGCAGATTAAGAGACAGAGAACCCAAATCCTCAAATTGACAAGAGTAATGCAGTTTCAAAGTTGGTGTTTTCCACCCACACACTCCCAATGTGGAGCTTAGATGGCAATCTAGACAGACTCTAGATGAATGGTTTACTAGTGTGCAATGCAATATAGAACTACACATGGGCCATGCTTATATAGCTTTTACAAGGAGTTGGTATAGATAAACATAGTTGGGAGAGACAAAATAGTCAGAAAAATATATAATCCAAAAATATCTCGATGACTAGAATTCTTACCGTCTTGGCCCTATGAGCCGAGTGGATAGGCCCCTCGGACCCTGTAGAAGGGGACAAGCCCTTCTTTGCACTCGTCCCATTAAGGTTTTATGGGGAAACCATGTGGTGCCACAAGGCCTTTATTTTTGCCTTGAATGGCAACCCAATGGCTTAGAAGTTTATGCCCTACCTAACCTAATGGTTAGGCTCACAAAGATCATTTGTTACCATCAATGATCACACATAGACCTCATCTAACTTGGAAGTTAAGGTTCCACAAATGTTGGACCTTTCACAATGGTTGCTCCTCATAATGGGGGCCTTAAAAATTAGAGCACAATGGATCATTTGTGGTCAATTGAAGGTGGATTATTGAGTATATCTAACATCTCACACCCGTGAACAACCCAACCCCATCATGATCACCAAGTGTTTGTTGTGATTTCCTTTGTGAATTAGGATGAGTTGTTCCTTTCCTGCATGTGAGCTCCACCTTATCCCGTAGAACTTTCATATGAAGATCTAGCGAATAGCTGGCTGATCCATAGAGACAAAGGAGAGGAATATTAAGACACTCTCTTATGGGATTCGTACCATTATTCAAGGGATTAAATCTAACTACGCCTTTGTCAAGTGATGCTTGACCACATGGATAATCGATATATGAGGTGGACACATTATATTAACTAGAAAACAAAGATCAATGCACCGAGGACAGCCTAAGTATGCCAAAAGCATGGACATGAAACAATATAAAGCCTTAAGGCCTCCAAGTCCACAATCTAAAGCCTCAATGTCTAGAATATCCACAAGGTTTTTCAACTTCATAGAGGCTCAACGATCGGATGTTAATTTTAAAAAGTGGGGGATAGAGAGGATCCCCAAGATCCGTGTGTTGCATTTCAAGCATAATGGAAGAGCAGGTCCATTCTCAAACTTCCAAAAAAAAAAAAAAAAAAAATCGGATTTGCTGATGTAAAGGACACCACATTGACTTTTCTTTTTAGAGAGTACAATGAATCAAAAACACACTCACACACCCAACCTCCTAAGGTAGAGTCACTCATTTTTAAGGAACTCAAGTTATGTCCAACCAAGACTTGAACTCAAGGCTTCCTTCCTTTCTCCCAGAGACTCAAGGAGTCAAACCATTAGGTTACGGGGGCTTGGACACACAACCACAACTATCATGACATTGTCATTTTTCTTTTTGAGAGTACAATGAATTGGAAAGACACACACATCTGACCTCGAAAAGTAGAGGCACCCATCTTGGAGAATTCAGAAGCATCTAGCCTTGGGCAGAACTTGTACCCTGATCATCTGCCTAAGAATACAAGGCACATCCACTAAACCACACCTGCTGATATCGCTGGATATGATGACATTGACATTATAAAAAAGGCGGAAGAATATTCATAGACGTGAATTGTTAACGAGCATACATGTTACAACCCATGTGTGAAAGGCATGCCATTATCCATATGCCTTCCGCCTCGGTTGTACATGCGCATCTCGAAAGACCGGAATTCAGCCCAAGTTCGTTAACAAGGTACAGATCGAGCAGCAAAGAATGGATAAATTTAGAGATAATCACTGACAATTCTCTCATTCATCCACGGTAATAATCCTGAGGATTTTATCGCTTGAGACAGCCTAAATAAAATATCTTAGTGCTTAATCCACACATGCCTCTAGGCTCTTATTTCTGCAACGCAAACACTGATTTGTCAATCCGACAATGGAGAGCTCCCAATGAGATCGAGAAAACTGGATAGCGTTCGTCTGAGCACAATCAATGGACTTATCCACAATATTCCACATGTCGAATGAAAGTTCTCTGTAGATCAAGGATTTCGGGGCCTCCCATACTTTCTGGCGCAAAGGTGGATCGCTCATTTCCACTTTTGGGTCTCCACGTAGGACAGGGAGCTTCGTAGTATTCATCCTAGTCTCTAGAGCTCGCCATGCCTTCCACAGTGGTGGGTCTTGTTTGGGCCTTGTCTCTGCGATACACACCGCGTGTCTAGTGTGTTCTGTGGTGTATAGAGAAGGGCAGGGTCTCTCCTTCTAGTCGGCAGGGCCTTCTTCTGGATGCGGGCGTTCTGCCCTCCCCTTACGACGCAGTTCAGGGATTTTTTGAAGCACGTCGACGCAGACGGTGTTCTCTTGGTGGATGATTGCCCCTCTCTATCCTGTTCCAAAGGCTAGCATTAACCCTGATTCAACCTGCATGTAGTGGCCTGGCTGAACGTACACGCAGACGTCCGGCTCAATGCGTACTTAGAGGTTGTTTTATGAATGTCCTATCAGGGAGGGGCAGATAATACATTATCTGCAATGAATGCAACACCTCCTCGTTCTGTTTCACCGATTGTGCTTCACTTCATGAACGCATCTTCGTCATCTCGGCAGCTCACCTTGATTTACTCTTGAGGACTCACGCGGAACTTTGGGGTTTCTGCATTTCTCATAGCCATGGAGATGAGAGATCGTCAATCAACTCTGTTTTCGATAAGCCAGTCATCATCTTCTGTGCTTGATGCTGTAATTGATGTATTTGCAAACATGGCTCCGTTCTGGGTTGCTGTCCTTCTTGGTCTCTTCGTGGGATGGATATGGAAACCACAGTGGGTGAGTTTGTTTTTCCTTGGAGTAAGGGGCAGACACAGATTGCTTTGGACAAATCCTCCAGGGCTAGGTGTGCAGCGCTTCTGGTTTGCATTGACTGCTTCTGTAACAGTCTTTCAAATGCTGAAGGAGTGCTGGTTGAAGTTCAAGGCATGGAAGTGGCCTGTGACTCAGGCAGACGATCTCATCAAGGACAGGTGAGTCACCTTCTTGTAAGTTAAGGCAGAACCGCTATCAAAACTTCTGTTTCGAGGTTTGTTTCGTAGGTGAAATTATGTGCTCTGTGTGCTTATGATGACGTTTACTATCATGCAGCAACAGGATTAACAATTGTGCTGATGATAGTGCTTCTAATCCTGCTCGCAATGTGGTGGATTATAATGATTTAAGGGACCTTTATTTGAGATACCATAACAGAGACGGAGGTGTTCCTTGGGAGCCAATGATGGAGCGATCAATCCCAGGAATGTTCTACCAAGCTTGGCGTCGGGATCCTCAGGCAAGTCTCTTTCTTTTTTATTTGCTTGTTTATTTCACTGATTGCCAAGTGTGACAAAGGTTATCAGGCATGGCTTATTTTGCTTGATTATTTTCTTGCTACTTCCTCACGGAGTCTGATTGAGGAATGTCATGTTCTCCTTTTTAAACTTGATTTAGATTTATTCTACTGCTGTTGTTGTATGGGATTTTGGCGATGGCTGATCGTGTTGTGTGATAGATGTTTTTTTAGCTCTGGTTATTCATATGGTCTTTGGCTCGTAGATGATGATTGTTGGTAGGAATATCCGAAGTGAACTAATTATTGGTGTGACACCAATATCATTCAGCCTCAGCTGCACCTGGACATAAAAATATGGTCGTTGTTTGTTGTCACAGGGTTTTTTACTCTGGCATTACACATGATTTGTGGTTGGTGGAAATTGTGTTTTGATATGTAATATATTGAGAATGAACAGATCTTTTGCATTGATTCCACAACGATTTGGATTATCCAGACACTTGTATTTCAAGAGCGAGGGCTGTTTGTATATGACTCCGGCTTCAGGTTTTTCTTGCAAGTTGGCAAGCTTGTTACAGTCCGTATTTTGAAGTATGATACGCTTTATCTAACCTGTCTTTAACATCTGGTTTCAGAATGGTTCTGATATGCTGCCAAACAAGAAATAAGACCTACTATTAAACAAGTTCTTGTTGGATTTAAACCTTCTGACAAGTCTAAATGATGCTTGGGAGGTGGAAAGTTTGTATTGGAACTAATGGGAGCAGGCATTTTAGCACCTACCAGATTATGCTGACGCTGCAAGTAGGATGGGAGTATTACTTCTTGGAAGTGGGCTCTGTTCACTAGTCTAGAGGACTTGAATTTTGAGTTGTCATTGCAGGTAGGATGTGAGACGATAAGCTTTGCTATTGAGTTTTCACATCCTTAAGAACTTAAGAGTCTGAATCATGCACAGGCTCACCAAAAGCTGTGCTTTTTCTGCATCTTTTCTCTTTTCTGCTTTTTGAGTGGGTCCTGATTCTGGGTTTTGCCATATTTAGCATGCCTTCTGTTCTTCACCGGCTCTCTTTGGCTACTAGAGTTCCCCATTCTCTCTTGCTTGTCAAGCCTTTCAGTCAGTTGAACTGCCTCTGGTGATTGATGGTGAGAACCTAATTTTGTTGTTTTTGTGCAATTTCCTTCCTGGTCTCTGGAAGATCCATTAACTGAGGTGCTTCAACAGGAATGAAATTAGCTTAGTTCTGAAGTGTACAGGCTATACTTGCAGATGGTTAGTCTCCAGAACCTTAGAACCTTAGAAGGGATGTCCGTTTTGCGGCTCCAAATTTGAATTCCAGCTGTCATAAGTCTTCATGGCTTTTTGTGGTGTGCATGTTTGAGAGTGTTGTTTCTCTTTGCTGCTGTTCTTGATGTCTCAAAGTGAGGGCATATAGGTTGTGTGAGAGAAAGTTGATGCCATCAACAGGTATCATCACAAAGCTTTTGGTTTTGTGTGGAGCATGGATGAAATCAGCAGCATTTGCATCCTGAGTAGGTAATCATGTGAGTATTTGCATACTGAGTAGGTGATAATGTGAACATTTGCATTCTGAGCTGGTAATCATGTGATTGCTTTTATCTCATTTTTGCACTTCCTGTTATGAATGTATGTTTGAAGTAGCTTACTAAATTGTCATTCTTTTGGGATCAGAGGGATCAGTGTGGATCCAGCATATCTGGTTGTGAAAAAGGTTAAAGGGATATTTGCTACAGAAGAACCAGGTTTTTCAAATATATGGTAAAAAAAGTCCTGAACAAGTATGGATTATGATGTGGAGTTTTTACATATGTGATGTCCAATACTACTTTAGGCTTAGCAAAGTTCAAGCATCTAAAAATTGTTAGAGAAGCACTTTCAAGAACTATTGAAAAGAATTGTTGGAACCACATAATAATTCTGTTGGCCTGTTTTAGAAACTCTAACAATACATTTTTTAAAAGGGGAAAAAGAACACTAGGAGCATGTAATGAAGCAATGCATAAGTGGCATGAGCGTCAGTAATCTCTTTAGTAATAACAACAATGAAACATAAGGTATAAGGTTTGCACGATTTCTAAGTGTAACACTGAAGAAACATTTAGAAAGGAATTAGAACCATTTAAAAGAAGCAATGTGATGAGTGCCTTTGCCCTTCACTTCCAGAAGTGTTGAAACATAGTGCATTGTTTCTTTGAAAGTCCTCATATGGAAGCTCATTGGCTTCTTGAGATCTTTTTATATGAAAAGTCTTTCTATCAGAACTTGCACCTACTCAAGGCCACTTATAATTGGATTATGGATGTCATGCTCACTGTCCAAGTTATGCAGATTAAAGTTTGCAAGCAAGCCAAACTTCTTGGTTATACAGACCTTGCAAGTGCACTTATATGTTTTCGATATATTTACTTTTAGTATTATAAATCTTCTAATTTTATAATGTCTTGAAAAAGAAATATTTTCTTTGTTTTATTATAAATTCTCTAATTTCTATTATGTCTTGAAAAAGAAATACTATCTTCGTTCAGTTTATTGTTATATTACATTTAACATAAAAAAATTTATATCTGTTTGATTTTTATATTCATATTGTTTTACACTTTATTTTTAGGCCACTTATAATTGGATTATGGATGTCATGGCTAACTGTCCAAGCTATGCAGATTAAAGTTTGCAAGCAAGCCAAACTTCTAGGTTATACAGACCTTGCAAGTGCACTTATATGTTTTCGATATATTTACTTTTAGTATTATAAATCTTCTAATTTTATAATGTCTTGAAAAAGAAATATTTTCTTTGTTTTATTACAAATTCTCTAATTTCTATAATGTCTTGAAACAGAACTACTATCTTCGTTTAGTTTATTGTTATATTACATTTATCGTAAAAATTTTTATATCTGTTTGATTTTTATATACATATTGTTTTACACTTTATTTATTTTTTTGCCTTGTATTTGTAAGTATTTTAAATGATTTAGCTTTAATTTTATCCTTTTGCGTGATTTGTTGTTGTTGCATTTTCTTGTTTGTTTGTGTGTTTCTAATCATTAGCTCAGGTATGCCTGAACTTGTAAAGACATATAATTGGAAGGAGTCAAAAGACAAATGGGCTATTCTGAATGGAAGGATGAAAGAAGGGCCAAAGTAGTCGTTTTACACTGTTTGTATATCTGATTTAATGTGATGATTTGCATGCAGGATGGAGGACCTACGCAGTATCGCAGCAGAACTATTTTTGAGGATGTAACACCAGAAATAGTGAAAGATTTTTATTGGGATGATGAATTCAGGCACAAATGGGATGATATGATCATTCTTACCAAATCCCGGGAGAGTTGTACAGCAACTGGTGCAGAAATAGCACATTGGATTAGGAAGGCGAGCACATCTTTTTATTTTCTGCCCCCCTTTTTGGGGAAGTTGGTTTTCTTGACAAGAAACAAATATTGGACTGGCTGATAAAGTAAGACTTTTGGCTATGCAGTTTCCATTTTTCTGTAGTGATAGAGAATATATTATTGGCCGGAGGATCTATGAATCTGAGGGGACATTCTTCTGTATTACAAAGGTAGGGCTAAAACAGGAGGTTTCTTGAGATAATCTGTAATGTTGGTGACTGGGCTTCTTATTTTGTTACACTTGTAATGGTCAGGGTGTACCATACTGTAAAGTGCCTCGACAAAAGAAACCCCGCAGAGTTGATGTTTATTCATCCTGTTGGTGTATCCGGGCAGGTAATTTGATGTTTCTCAAAAAGACAAAGTATATGAAGCTTTGTTCATGTAATCTTATTTTCACAGTTGAGTCTCAAAAGACGGGGCTGATGACAGCCTGTGAGGTGGTCTTTTTACACTCTGAAGATATGGGTATTCAGAGGGACATTGCAAAGCTTGGAGTAAGGCAAGGTATGTGGAATTGTGTAAGAAAGATGGAGCCAGGTCTTAGAAAGTATATAGCACATCGCAAGTCCTGTGCAACTCTCTCTTTCAGTGCTTCAATGGCGAAGCTAGTCACTAGGGTTCCACTTAGCATGTTGGAGTCATCTGATATTATTGTGTGCAAAGACGAAGGAAATGAGTGCTGCAAAATCAACCAGCAAGGGAAGGGTTGGAAATGGGTTGTTGTTGGTGGGGCTGTTGTGCTTGCATGTGGCATTGACAAGGGAATAGTTGGGAAGATGTTGGTATTTGGATTGGCAAGGAGGCTCAGCAGGCTTGGGAGGCGATTATGAGAAACGAACATGGTTTGAGACCAGGAGTTAGTGCTAAAGACGCTTAGCTATCCCATTGCAATGACCAGGTAAGCTGGTCCTGCACGTTGTTTCAGGCATTTTTCTTTGGCCACTGCCTCTTCTGGATGGAATCCAGCACCTTTCAATTATTTGCAGGAATGTTTGCATTGTCAACTAGAGAACTCATTGATTATCAAAGCATAATTTTATGAGGTTCAGTCATTAATACTTTTATCAAGGAAGATATCTTTCTTTTTCAACAGAATCCCTTGTTATGCCTTGTTTCTCATTCAGAGCTTCTTTATCATAGCAAAGGTTGATCATCTCTCTCTCTCTCTCTCTCTCTCTCTCTCTCTCTCTCTCTCTCTCTCTCTCTCTCTCTCTCTCTCCCCCCCCCCCCCCAATTCTCTCTCATTCTCTTTCTCTCTTAGTTGCTCTCACACATTCACATTCACACACGCACACACGCGCGCACGCGCACACGCACATGCACATGTACACGTACACGATGGGGAGATCATGAAATAAAGTAATGCATTAAAGACTTTGAAGGACTAATTTGGCCTATATGATCAAAGTGTTGGATATGACACACAGAGAATAAAGTCTGGTACATATGAGTGTAAAGGAGGTGATAAGGAATTGTCATATCAAAGAACAGTGTCAAAGCCTATTCATTTCTGGGATTAAGTACAATGTTATGGTAAAGATAGAGAGAAAATAAAGTAATATACATTAGAGTGCTAGTGTGCTTGAATTGTGATGGCCTGGAACTAGGGGAAAGGCCCTAAACATGTAATGAAGTGCAGGTACCTGCTGGGCAATATATGTGTAGTATAACACAATTGAGTGCTAATGTGTTTAAATTGTGGTCTGGAGCTAGGGGAATTCCCTAAGCATGGACTGAAGAGCAGGTACCTGCTGGGTAATATATTTAGTATAACACATTTGAGTGTTAAAGTTGTTTAATTATGATGATCTGATGGTGAGGGAAGTGCCCAAAGCATTTAATGAAGTGCAGTTACCTGCTGGGTAATATATAGTAGAATACCACATACAATGATACAGAGATGGTGTATGACAGATCTAAGCATTTAATGAAGTGCAGTTACCTGCTGGGTAATATATAGCAAAATACGGTGTCAAGTATGTTGGAGCTATGGACTTGCAGACCTGCATAGCGCATCTCATCCCTGTCTTTCGAAAGCTGCCTGTGGGAAGTGTTGTCAGTTTGCCGCAGTTTGGCAGTGAGGCCCGTAGTGCATCAAATTCCTTCTTGTCAGCTGACGTCAAGGCATAAGAGTAAAATGTCGTAGTGAGTGTGGCGGGGCCTCTCCCCTCGAAGATTTCCATAGACTTAGGGGAAGGGGAAGTTTGGGAACAGGAAATCACATACAAAAATTTGCCAAATGCATGTTTTCACAGTGGTCTTCAGGGACACAGGATTAATGAGCGTCCTAGAAAACAGATCTCCTCTAAAAACAAACAGATTCAAGAAACCTACAAAGAAGATTAGACAAGTGCTAGGGCAAAAGCTCGTCGACCTTTTGTTGAGGAAGAGAGACATTAGGGTCTCAGAGACAGACTCAGAAGGATTCACGGAAGTTAGACAGAGAAGGAAAAGAAGCCCTGGGGGGTCCTCTGTGAGGGACACAACTGTCGTGGCTCCTACAAGTAACTTGTACTGCAACCTTGAAAAGAAGATTAACGAATTGGACTACCGAGGAGGAATGTGTTGATAAGGGTTGCACTTGAACGAGGAATTCTATGTGGAACTTGTGGAGTGCTCTTGATATGTATGCTAGTATGAGTAAATGCATCAAATCCTCATACCAACAATGGATTTCATTTCTTCTAAAACTTTCATTATAATCGTTTGACTCAAAAGTTGCTTCATCAATGATAGGGATTTTGAGGAATTATCCACATATACAAAAAAGTGTATGAAACTCATAGCTTCACATTTCTTCATGTACAATCCTTGGTCTTAGCTTCTCTATGAAAATATCTAGGATCACAAACATATCAAACTTGTGATACTATTGTCTACGTAATTGTTTATGTCATACAAGCTCTTATGGAGCTCACACACTAAACACTTTTCCTATAATCGTAAAATCTTTAGGTTGTTGCATTGAGATCTTGCTCTTTAGGTCTTTGTGCAAGAAATCAATTTTTTAGGTCCATTTGGATTAGTTCCAAGTCCTCTTTGGTATCTGAATGTTCTATAAGCCAATAGTTTCTTACCTTTGTAAGAAGACACCAAGTGCCAAGTGCCTTTATTGTGTATTGAGTGTCATTTACTCTTCACGGTGAGCTCCCAATTGTCATTAAGTTTTTCTTACATAGGCTCTTTGATGGAAGAGGGTTCTTTGTTCTTACATTATGGTAGGTATGTAAACATGATTGAATATTTTGGGGTAATCTTTCCCCTCTTTATAAGGATTGTTCCCTCCCAGGTTGTATGCATACCCACAACCCTCACGGGCTACTTACTGTGTATATTCAATGCTTAGTAATATAACAATGTTTTATGGGTTTGGCATTCTTCTTTATCATGCTATTTTTTTGTTGTTATTTGAAATCCAATAATATATGAGTGTAATTCATGGCCTTTGAGGTGTGCTTGACACAATTTTATAAGTGTCCCATATTTGTATGAGATAAAGTGTGCATTAGTATGCCACTATATACTTTAAGTGATCTTTGAGAACATGACATCATCAAGAATTTCATTTAGTTTCTACTATAAGGGTAATTTTATCTTCTATTGTATATTCTTTTTGAGTTTTTGTTTGCTATTATAGGTTCCCTACCTTTCTTCTATATGTTTTGCAAAGCTCCATCGGTACTTTCGTTCAACCTTTACAACAAGCAATTTTGTATTGCATTATCTTCACTCAAATCATCTAATAACAATGATGCATTTTGTATGTTGGCCATGGTGTGGCTTGGATTGGAAATAAAAGTCTCATGGAAAACTATGCTATTGTTACACATGTACTTGATGTAGGTGGTGCTCAACGTGAAGAGATGGATTTGTAGTTGATGAAGATGAAGTTGTGCTACAAGAACTTTGCACTACACCAGACAAATGAACTTCAAAAATATATGGTGGGCCCCTTTAGCTTGCCAAAGGATGTATTAGACACCCTATGTACCTTGGAAGATCACTCTCAAAAGGATGAATCAAAACGGATAAGTTGAACTAGATTCAAGAGCCAAAAACTTGCTATCTATGTTAATACACATGTCCAAAGTTTTGAACAATTCTCCGACCACAACAACAATTGACTTGATTCCTTTTGGGTAAATCTTAATAGCTTAATAAGCTAACAATCAAGAGTTACTTCATAAAAAATAATGGACTACACAAGGAGAAAAGAACTTAGCTTATTAAAACTCCAATGCTTATCAAATTTTGTAAGAATATACTAAACAATGTGCTGAAAACAAGCCTTGAATCATAGAAAATGGTGAAGTACACACTGAAAAACAACTCCAAGAAAATGACTTCTGAGAGAGTGCTCATAGAGATGTAGAAAATGAAATAATACAGTTGACTTCAAATGACCATAGTTGACGATTGAAACATCCAATTGCAATGAAAATTTATGCCTATACATTAGACTTAGAGAGCTAACTTTACCAAGTTGAATCACGAAAAATGATGCACCAAGCTCGGAGAAATCTGTTGGAGATAGACGTCTGCGGAAGCACGCGAACAACACAAGGAAGAAGAAGAAGCTTGGAGCACAAACACACAATACTGAATGTATTACTAGAGAATGTACAAAGATAAGTAGCCCATTAGGGCAATAGGCGTATATACAAGCCGGGGGAAAAAAACCTCCTAAAGAGGGAAAAAAATGCCCCGGCAGTCCTAGAGTGTTCACACACATCACTACCTAAATATATCAACAAATCCCCACTGGGAGTGATGCGGTGAACAAGGAGCTGGCACTCATGTATAAGGAAGTGCCAAGCTATGTGGAAATCACTCCACAAAAGGAAGTAAGCCCAAAGCTTTGCGGAAAGCTTCAAACTTCTCCCTAGGCAGAGCCTTCGTGAAAAGGTCTGCAATGTTCTCCTGCGTGGGCACATATGCCAAGCTGATCTCCCCAGCAGAGAACCTCTCCCTGACATAGTGATAATGCACCTCAATGTGCTTAGTGCGAGCATGGAATACAGGGTTCCTCGCAACTGCCAATGCGCTCTGACTGTCAGTGAAGATGGTGGTGGCAGAAGACTGGCCAACACCCAAATCAACCATAAGGCATCTGAGCCACACACACTCAACAGTCGCTGTGAAAGCTGCCCTATACTCAGCCTCACAACTAGGAAGTGGCCACAGTAGGCTGCTTCTTGCTCAACCAAGATATACATGAGCTACCAAGCATGAAGCAAAAACCACTGGTGGACACACAAGTGTCATAGCAACCAACCCAATCTGAGTCAGAAAAAGCATGCAAATCTGGCGGTAGTGATCCCCCCTTGGGATAAAACAACCCAAGTAGCCGAGTACCACTCAAGTAGCGAAAGATGCGCTTAACCGCTTTCCAATGCGTGACTCCTGGGCAATGCATAAACCTGCTCATCTATGAGACAACAAACTGAATATCTGGCCGAGTAATACATAAGTAAATCAAGCATCCAACAGCCTGCTGATAGAGAATAGCATCAAATGCATCTCCAGCATCATGAAGACTCAATCGTAAACCTGTCTCCATAGGAGTGGCAATAGGCTTACAGTCTTCAAGGCCAAAACGCTGCAATAATGTGTCAATATATTTCGTTTGACACAAAGCCATTCCACCATCAACGTGCATAAACTGAATGCCCAACTAGTGATGCAAATGCCCCAAATCAGACACCTCAAATGAGGCATGCAAATTAGCCTTAAAATCAGCAATATGTGTCTCATTAGGACCAGTGAGCAACATGTCATCAACATAGACAACAATGATCAGAAGCACATCATTAACACGTTTAACATATAAGGTGCTTTCAGTTGGACTGTTCTCAAAACCGTGTGCAATCAGATAAGCATGTATCTTCTCATACCAAGCACGTGGTGCTTGCTTTAAACCATATAATGCCTTCTTTAACCTGCAAACCTGGTTTTCATGCCCTTTCTGCACAAAGCCACGGGGCTGAAAAACATACACTTCTTCATGAAAGTCACCATTCAAAAATGCTGTTTTAATGTCCAACTGATGTACATTCCAACCATGATGGGCTGCAAGTGCACAAATGCTCCGAATAGTAGTCATACGGCATGTAGGTGCAAAGGTCTCATCAAAATCAATGCCTCTTTCCTGTGCATAACCCTTTGCAACAAGCCTAGCCTTATACCTGTCAACTGTACCATCAGGTTTACGCTTCAGCTTGTATACCCACTTAGTGCCAATGGCCTTCTTGCCAGGAGGCAAGTCACATAAAGACCATGTACCATTCTTCATTATAGCATCATATTCAGATTGCATAGCAGCCATCCAATTTTCTGAATTTTGTGCTTCATCAAAAGAAACAGACTCATTCTCATCACAGAGACTAGATGCAGCCATAGCATAGCAATCTGATGCAAAGGAGGCACTATGAGAACCTGAATGAGTACGATATGACAAAGGTGCATCTAATTTGCTGTCACGCAAAGTCTGCACCAGCCATTTTGGCATAGTTTTTGCCTGCTCAATATCAGCTCTCTCATCAACAAGTGCATCATGTAAATCTGCATCAGAAATGGAATGATTTGCATCATCATATGAAACCTGCAAAGGCTGAGAAGTTGCCTCATTAGGACCAGCACTAGCCTGTCCACTTGTAAAAAGAGGCATCAAAGTATCATACATGTCTTTGGAGCTAACAGATGTCTCCTTAGTACATGAAAGCAATGGCTGAATAGCATCTTCCACAAAGACAACATCACGGCTAACCAGAATGCGTTTAGTCTGTGGATGATACAGACGATAGCCTTTACTTTCAGAACTGTACCCAACAAAAATACATTTTACTGCCTTATCATCCAATTTTCTGCGATGTTGTTCAGGCACTAATGCATATGCCAAACAACCAAAAACACGCAGATGAGCAACAGATGGCTTGCGGCCATGCCAAGCCTCATATGGAGTGATAGACTGCAACGCTTTAGTGGGACACCTGTTCAGTACATATGCTGCACACATGACAGCCTCAAGCCAGAAACTATGTGGTAAAGCCTGACTTTTGACCATGCACCTCGCCATCTCCATGAGTGACCTGTTCTTTCGTTCAGCAACTCCATTCTGTTGAGGTGTATACGACACTGTACACTGGTGTTTTATCCCACGTTCAGCCAGAAATGCATTAAAATCTGAAGACATATATTCCCCCCCTCGATTAGAACGGAGGATGCCCATTTTACATTTTCAGCCAAAACCAAAAACTGTTTGAAGCACATGAACACTTCGGACTTTGCTTTGAGTGGATATACCCATGCATGCCTGGAAAAATCATCAATGAAAGTCACGAAGTAAAGGTAATTTCCAAAAGAGGGTGTCTGCATAGGACCACAAACATCACTATGTACAAGCTGCAATTTCTGCGTAGCCCAAACTGAACCATCTTTTGGAAAGGAAGAACGCTGTATTTTGCCCAAAATACAGCCTTCACAAACATGTTTTCCAGGTGCCTCAAGTTTGGGCAAAGAGGACACCATTTCAGATTTCTGCAGGCATAACAAACTAGCAAAATTCAGATGACCAAAGCGTGCATGCCAAAGCTTTGCATCTGACATAGCCTGAGAATCATGAACTGCACATGCCGAATCATTCACAGATCTTTCATAGTCTATGAGCTTATACATCCCACGACATAAAATGCCAGAAGCAATAATCACATCACCATTTGAGAGATTATGGACTGTACACCTATCATCAACGAATTTCACAACCAAGCCAATCTTGGCTAATGCAGAAACTGATAACAGGTTCTTTTTGATCCCTGGCACAAATAAAGCATCTGACAAAGTGAAAGAACTATCATCAGCAGTAGTCAGAATGATCTTACCAACTCCCATAACAGGATAAGAGGAGTTATTGGCGCATGTGACAGTATTCCCTGTAGGCGCAGGCTCGAGTGAAGAGAAGAAACTGCGCTGCGAGGTAATATGTTTGGTCGCCCCACTGTCAAAGTACCAAACATCTGAGTCTACTGCAGACATGCACTGATCATGAGAAGATGGGTCAAAACTGCAGACAGTAGTAAACACCCATTCTTCTTCCTTCACAAGATTTGCAGACTCTGTTTTTGGTGTAGAGGCCTCTGCAACAACCATTCCAGCCTCTTTCTTCTTTGCCTCTTTAGCAGCCAGTTTTGGACAGTTCTTTATAATATGATCATTTCCTTTACAGTACTTGCAGAACAATTTCTGCTTTTCTGATTTCTTCTCATCTTTATCCTGGTTCTTTGATTGTGCAACATTTGCAGATTTCTGCTTACTAGTAGAAGAGCTCCATTTTCCTTTGCCCTTCTGACTAGCCAGGAAAGCTTGATCTGCAACACGCATAATGGACCTGTTCTGCCTGGACTGATCTTCCTGCAACAGAACAAAGACTAATTGCTCAAATGAAAAGGCATTCGGATTTCCTTTCATCATCAACCGAAGAGTAGAGGCAAAACTCTGATATGAATTAGGAAGACCATTCAGAACTGTCTGCACAAGTGAGCTATCTGGTATAACCTCATCAGCAAAATCAATTGTTCCTTCAGGTCTTTGATCTTTGTAAGAAAACTCTCCATAGAATCACCTTCATTCATGTGCTCACTCTCCAACTGTTTTCGGAGGTAAGCAACACGAGCCTCATTCCTAGCCTGGTACAAAGTGGTAAGTGTATCCCAAGCATCCTTTGCTGTTTTGCAAGAGCGAATGTGAGGAATAATGGCACGTTTGACAGACAAAGCTATCAATGCATGTGCCTGGGCATCTCTGCCATCCCAACGAATCTGCTCTGCAGTAGGTGCAACAGAAACAGCAGCATGAACAGGAATCTGCAAAATATCATCTTCGACACCATCTTCATCAGCTCCAACACCTGTATTTGCAGTACCTGTCGTTACAGGTGTAACAGGACGTCTTTCAACACCCTACACAATGTTCCATAATCCTTTTGCAACCAGTACATGTCGCATCATATAAGCCCATAATGGGTAGTTGGTACCATCCAACTTATCCTCAACAGCCAACATACGGAATACATCACTGCTTTCAAACATGGCCGGTGACTAAAATACCTTGATGCAGAAAATTGACTGTATCTCAAAAAGTTGAACGGAACAACCCAGACGAGTTCTGCTAGACCTGTAGCAGACTTTGAGACGCTTAAACTGGCGAACACAAACAGGTATATACCTTTGGCACAAAAGGACGAAATAGCCTGCACAAGCGCTACGATAGTGCGTTCAGAGGCCGAAACGAGCTCAGATCGTGATTTCGGCACCACAAAGCGAAGCAGTTTTGATCTCGGAAACACCCTGAGTATGCTCACCAAATTTCGTGCGAATCTGAGATTGCAAACGAAGGAGTGTCGACGTCACCCTAGAAGAAGCGACGACCTGCTCTGATACCAATTGTTGGAGATAGACGTCTACGAAAGCACGCAAACAGCACAAGGAAGAAGAAGAAGCTTGGAGCACAAACACACAATACTGAATGTATTACTAGAGAATGTACAAAGATAAGTAGCCCATTAGGGCAATAGGCGTATATACAAGCCGGGGGAAAAAAACCTCCTAAAGAGGGAAAAAAGTGCCCCGGCAGTCCTAGAGTGTTCACACATCAATACCTAAATATATCAACAAAATCATCTCTACAATTTGACTAAGAAAACTGAGAGATATGGCAGTGAACAATACACTTCACAAGAGCATGAAAAAATGAACTCAAATGATCATGAAAATGAAAGCATATTGATTGTAAAATACAATGGACTTCCTGATACATATGTGTGCCTTGAAACCACACCTTGATATGGCATAAAGCTCAGCTCATGGAGGTCTTCAAAAAATGTGACTAGAAGGCCATGTATTTATAGTGATCTTTGGAGCCAACATTTGAACTTGAATCTTCCTATAAGAACTCTCCAAACTTTCTAGTGATTGATTTGATTCTCCAACTACCTTAAATCACAAATTCCTGGCTTCTCCTTTCTTTTTTCACAAGTGGGCTCAACCACTTTAGATTCCTTTTACTTTTACATCAAGTAAAGACTCAAAAAGTTACAAGGGATAGTTCACAAGTGAACTCTTCAATTTCCATACATTGTCTTCACTTTAAGACTTCTCCTATGACCTTGTGAGACTCAAGCCAATACTTAGGCTTGTCATAGACTTGCTCCAACAGCTCCGCCTCAAGCCAAGTATGCTTGAGGTCTTCAATCTACAAGGATTACCTGCAACCCAATCATGGATTTGAATTTGCAAAGCTTTGTACCATCCAATGCCTTGATTAGAATATTTGCACATTGTTGATGAGTGGACACATATGATATTTGAATATCCTTGCTCAGAATCTTCTCTCTTACATAGTGATAATGAACTTCAATATGTTTAGTCCTTGCATGAAAAATTGGATTAGAAGCTAAGTGAATAGAACTCATATTGTCACAAAAAATAGTTGGAGTCCCAAATTCCAATCCAAGGTGTGTGAATAGTGTCTTCATCCACATAGCTTCTTGAGTATCTATAACAAGACCTCTGTATTCAGCTTTAGTAGAAGAGAGAGCAACTGTGGCTTGCTTCTTGGATGACCATGAAACAAGTTTTGAACCTGCAAAGGTAAGATAACCTGAGGTGCTTCTTCTGTCTTCATAGAGCCATCCCAATGTGCATCAAAGAACAATTCCAAACTTAAATTAGATACATAAGGGTAATATAACCCCTTATTCATGGTCCCTTTGAGATATCTGAGTATCCTCTTGTCAGCCTCCATGTGAGGTTTCCTAGTTGTGTGCATAAATTGACTTAGCGCACTCGCACTATAACATATATCAACCCTTGTCAATGTGGCATAGTTCAAACTACCCACAAGGCTTTGATAAACTGTCACATCTTCTATGAGTTCACCTTCATGTGAGATCAATTTATGATTAACCTCCATTGGAGTTCCTGCAATCTTCCATCTTGAATTTTGCCAATATGTCTTTAATGTACTTTCTTTGAGTAAGAAACAAACCATGATCTTTGTAGACAACTTCCAATCCTAGGAAGTAGGTAAGTGAACCCAAATCACTTATCTTGAATTCCTCTCTCATCTGTTCTTTGATTCTCTTCATGCCATCTGTATCATTTCTTGTAAGTATAATATCATCTATATACACACACAAATATATGGCTTCAGAATTACTCCTTTTTTATGAATAGTGATGGATCTACCTTGCTAGGTTGAAATCCTTTGTCCTGCAAGAATGAGACAAGCCTGTGATTCCAAGCCCTTGGGGCTTGTTTGAGTCCATATAAAGCTTTATTAAATTTACACACATAATCAGGATATATGTGATTCTCAAAACCACGTGGTTGTGCCATATATACCTCTTCTATTATCCATCCATTAAGAAATGATTTTTTTACATCCAATTGAAGTATCTTCCAATTCTTGGAAGAGGCAATA
Organism: Ceratopteris richardii; assembly: GCA_020310875.1. Taxonomy (NCBI): domain Eukaryota; kingdom Viridiplantae; phylum Streptophyta; class Polypodiopsida; order Polypodiales; family Pteridaceae; genus Ceratopteris; species Ceratopteris richardii. The sequence goes on along the minus strand of CM035440.1, from coordinate 103,612,784 downwards.
CTAAGCAAAACCCTAATAGTAGGCATCTTTGCCATAGGAGAGAAGGTCTCCTCATAATCAATTCCCTGAGTTTGTGCAAAGCCTTTTGCCACAAGCCTTGCCTTATACCTATTAATGGAGCCATCTGAGTTCTTCTTCAATTTGTAAATCCACCTTGAGCCTATCACTTTCATTGATGGAGACTTGGGAACGAACTCCCAAGTGTTATTCTCCTCAAGAGCTTCAAGTTCTTCTTCCATTGCATGCCTATTCTGATTTTTTCTTTGCTTCCTCAAATGTTGAGGGTTGCTCTAGATTTATGTCATGTGCTAGATAGATTGAATGTTTAGTGACTAGAGAAGTATCAAACCCATACCTTTCTGGTTTTCTTTTCTCCCTCATGGACCTTCTTAGGCCATGATGTGATGATTCTGCCTCTTGTTCAAGTTCCTGCATTTTTGCTTTACCTTTAGACTTCCACATTTTGAGTTTTTCATACTGAGTTGCTTCATCATCTTCTGAGGTATAATGCTCTTCAAATTTAGAAGAATTATCCTTAACAAGTTTTGGAAAATCTTCTTCAAGATCATAAGGTAGGTTGAACTTATCTTCATACCAAGAACTCTTCTCATCAAATACTACATCTCTTCATCAAGAATCATTTGGTTGTTGGGTTGTATAATTTGTAGCCCTTTTGATTGTTGTCATATCCAATGACTACACACCTTTCTGCTTTGGGATCCATCTTGCCTCTAACCTATGAAGGAACATGAGCAAAAGCAACACATCCAAAAACCTTAAAATGATCTAAGCTTGGTCTTCTTCCATTCGAAGCCTCATATGGTGTCATGCCATCAAGTGATTTTGAAGGTAACCTGTTAATCAAATAAGTGGCTTTGAATACAACCTCAGCCCATAAGTAATTAGGTAAGTGCTTCTCATTTAGCATAGGCCTTGCATCTTCAATAATTGTCCTATTCCTTCTTTCTACCAATCCATTTTGCTGAGGAGTGTACCTTGTAGTGATCTCTCTTTTGATTCCCCGCGCTTGAAGAAAGGAGTCAAATTCATGGGAGAAGTACTCTACCCCTCCATTTGACCTTAACCTTTTTAGTGTTTTATCTGTCCGATTCTCCATAATAGCCAAATATCTTTTGAAGCATGAAAAAACTTCATCTTTGTCTTTTATAAAGTATAGTATAGTCCATCTACTGCAATCATCAATGAAGGAGACATAATACCTTGATCTAGATATTGAAGCATCCTTGCTAGGTCCCCATACATCTGTATGAACCAAATCCAAGAGATCTCCATGCATATATCCGTTCTTCATGAATGGTGACCTGTGAGACTTTCCAAATTGACATGCACTACACTTATAAATCATGTGTTGTTTTGACAAGTTAGGGAGTCCAAGTATACTTTGGTCCCTGCAAATTTGTTTTAATGATCTTTCACCAATATGTGCTAACCTTTTGTGCCATACTTCCAATTATGTGAGTCTCTGACTACCATAATTAAAGAGAGCAATGTTTCTAGTGTCTTGTAATTCAAATGTGAAAAATCTACCCGTCTTTTCACCATTTGCAATTCTCTTGAATCCTTGACTTGGATCTTCAACAAATGCTCCTGCTTTTGTGAACCTGACTTGCAACCCTTTGTCTACTATCTGCCCAACACTTATCGAATTCTTTGTAATGGTAGGGACATAGAGTACCTTATTGAGTAAGTTGATGTTTCCATCAGGTGCTTTGACATTTCCTATTTTCTCCACAAGGTGTCTTGTATCTTCTCCTATTTGTACCTCATGCTTGTTCCTTGGATCTTCTAAATCTAATAGGAGGGCCACATTTCCTGCCACATGATTGGAAAAACCTGAATTTATGTAGAAAACATGCTCATCAGATTTACCTTGTGGCATGGCCATATTCATGATTAGCAATGAGTCCTCTTGATTTGAGTTTTCTATGTAATTATTGAAGTCTCTTCGTCCTCTATTGCCTCCTTGATAGTTTGAATGGTTGTAATTGTTGTGGTTGCCATGGTAATTGTTGAATCTTCCTCTTGAGTAGCCATAACTTCCTCTATTGTAGCCTCTGCCTCTTTGATTCCTAGAATTCCTAAAGAAATTTTCAATTGTATGATTAGTTAATCCACAAATAGAGCATGAATTAGAGTCTTGGGATCTCCCCTTACCTTGTCTTCCTCCTCTGCCTCTACCTCTACCTCTACCATGTCTTCCTCTACCTGCATAATTAGCTTGATGTGTACCTGCTTCATCATCCACTTTCTTTCCTCTTCCTTTGTTTTTTTTTTGACTTGCTTTCATCAATATACAAAGCGGAAGATTGATTACCTTTGGAGTTTTCTCCATTCTTGATAATCTTGGCCTCTTGAGTAAGTAGTTGTCCTATGAGTGTGTTGAAATCTGGTACATGCATATCCATGTATAGATCCATAGTTGTGGTGAATGTTTTCCACTTGTCATCTGACTTCAAGCCATTGATGACCTGCCTTACAATTTGTTCTTCATCTATTACCTCTCAAATGCTTCCCAACTGATCTGCTATGTCCTTGAGCTTTGTGACAAAATTAGTCGCATTTTGTTTAGGAGCTTTCTTGAGAGTTGTGAAGTCTAGCCATAGTTGATGCTTCCTCGCCTTTGTACTTGAAGAGAAGAAGGCTTCAAGTGCATTCCACACTTCATGAGATGTTTTACAACTTCTAATGTGAGGCAACAAAAAATCTAAGATAGAGTGGAGGCGATAAGACCTTGCAAGTGCATCCTTGGAGCACCATGTCCTCAATCTTTCTTGGTCTTCTTGTGTTGGTTGACCTTTGTTCCTGAAACTTGGCATAACTTCATCTATAGCTATATAACCATATAAATTCCTTCCTTGAGGATACACTTCCATCCTTATGACCAGGCTGAGTAGTTACCTCTATCCAATTTTTCAATTGATGATGGAAATCCATCTGCCATGTTGTCCAACCTTGCTCTGATACCACTATGAAGAGATGGATTTGTAGTTGATGAAGATAAAGTGGTGCTGCAAAAACTTTGCAATACACAAGCCAAATGAACTTAAAAGATATGTGGTGGGCCCCTTTAGCTTACCAAAGGATGTATTAGACACCCTATGTACGTTGGAAGATCACTCTCAAAAAGATGAATCAAAATAGATAAGTTGAAGTAGATTCAAGAGCCAAAAACTTGCTATTTATGTTCATAAACCTGTCCAAAGTTTTGAACAATTCACTCGCCACAGCAGCAATTGACTTGATTCCTTTTGGGAAACTCTTAATAACTTAAAAAGCTAACAATCAAGAGTTATCTCATGAAAAAATTATGGACTACACAAGGAGAAAAGAACTTAGAAAGTCATAGGACCATCCCGATTTTCACGGGCTGTAGCAATACTCAAACCCATGAGCATAAAAATGGCAATATCTCAAGACTGGAAAATCCAATGCTTATGAAATCTTGTAGGCATATACTAAACAGATTGCTAAATCTAACAAGATTTGAATAATGGAAAATGGTAAAGTACACACTGAGAAACAACTCTAAGAAAATGAATGTTCTGAGAGAGTGCTGATAGAGAAGTAGAAAATGAAATAATATAGTTGACTTCAAATGACCATATCTGACGATTGAAAGATCTAATTGCAATGAAAGTTTGTGCGTATACAATAGACTTAGAGAACTAACTTTACAAAGTTGAATCACTAAAAATGATGCACCGAGCTCAGAGAAATCATCTTTGCAATCCGACTGAGAGAATTGAGAGATATGGCAGTGAACAATACACTTCACAAGAGCATGAAAATATGAACTCAAATGATCATGAAAATATGAACTCAAATGATCATGAAAATGAAAGTATATTTATTGTAAAATAAAATGGACTTACTAATACATATGTGTGCCTTGAAACCACACCTTGATATGGTATAAAGCTCAGCTCATGGAGGTCTTCAAAAAATGAGAATAGAAGACCATGTATTTATAGTGATCTTTGGATCCAACATTTGAATTTGAATCTTCCTATAATCACTCTCCAAAATTTCTAGTGATTGATTTAATTCTCCAACTACCTTAAATCACAAATTCGTGGCTTCTCCTTTTTTTTTCATCAAGTGGGCTCAACCACTTCAGATTCCTTTTACTTTTACATCAAGTAAAGACTCAAAAAGTTACACGGAATAGTTCACAAGTGAACTCTTCAATTTCCATACATTGTCTTCACTTTAAGGATTCTCCTATGACCTTGTGAGACTCAAGCCAATACATTAGGGAAAAAAATGAACCCTGCATGGGCCTTTTGGATTAAGGAGTGATTAGTGATGGACCAATGAGAGGAGGGTGGTGGACATAGTCTATAGCCTATAAATCACTAGGCTGAAGGGGGATGAGGGGACAGGATTCCCCTATGTTCAGGTTTTGCCTCTAGAGAGAGAAAGGAATCTCGTAACTTACCTGGGCCCAAAAATTCAAAATTTTCAAAAAGTTATAAAACTCATCATAACACCATTTAATGGTCCCCCAACCACTTTTTAGGATCAAAAGTGCTATTTTTGGGTTCTAAATCAAAATCTGTGCATGAACTGAAGTGAAAAAAGTGACTTTTTCAAAAATAACTCAAAATGCAACTTTCTCCCTCCAAAACCTCCCATTTTCATACCCAGGTCCCAAAAAGTCATCTCTTTCCACTACTTTCTCTCCCTAGCACACCATTGCAGCTCCTGCATCTCCATTTCTTTCTCTATGCATCATCTTCTTTGAATTCCTACTGTCATTTCCATAGCCTGATCTCCAATGGAGAAACCTAAATCTCATAGACGTCCAAAAGATGAGGTTATCGCGATAAAATGTCACAATATCAAGGCTCCAGAAGGATTTTGGTTAGGACAGGAGTTCTGCAAAGGTGCATGGGTGTACATGCAACCCTCTGGTGTTGGTCCTCACCGTGTGAGAGATCGTGGAAACTTGGATCTTCATTGGAAAGGGAAGTTACTAGGCTTCAAAAAGATCAAAAATGGTGAAACTGTTGCCATTGTACAACATGTGTTCACAATGTCAACCATGAAATTGGAAAACTCAAACAAAATGAGATATCCTATCAACTGTAAGTATTACTCATTGACTTTTGTCCAAATTTCAGAATATACCTAGCTAAGTTGTGTATTTTTTTGTTGTAGACATATTTCCTTCTACCTTGGTGGAAGAACAACCACTTCATAGTCTTATAGGTACTTTCCAAGCATTGCATGCAGATGTTGGGTCGATAGTCTTTCCACAAGCCCGTCCTGCTCAGCTATTATGTGAGAGAGTTTTCTTTTACACACATACATATGTTGTACCCTCTTCATCAAATGATTTTGGCAAGTTAGAGATGATTAAGGTAGATTCTCTCTTAAAGCTTGAGTGGCCGCAACCTGATGTATGGACATTAACATCTTTGAAGCATAAGATGGTGATGGACATACACAACTCTTTGAAATTTACAAGAGTTTCAAGATCTATAGGATTACATTGGTGTGTTCCTGTTCATTGTTTTGTACATTTATTTCAGATATTCACAATTCTAGAGACGTCAACAATGTTCATGTTAAAAGATATCACGTATGAGCAGGTAGAGTGTTTGCTAGGTGAAAAATGGGGACTTGTAGAAGGATGCACCAAAGGGGATAGATACATTTGTAAAATTGGTGCAACAGGCATAGGATTTCGATACTTGAAACATCGTACTTCATTGTACATTAGATTCTATTATGATCGTTGGATGTGTAAACTTGGTGAATGGATACCATTACAAAGTTCTGAGGGTGTTTTAATTTCATTTGAAATTAAGATAAATCTACCCAACAATGAAATGGAAGTTATTTCAGTAAATCATCATTGGACTCTTGCCAACGTGAGAGAACATCTAGTAATCATGGGATTTGAGGATCTGGATCAATCAAAGTTCAGAATACAAGGGCATAAGGTAAGTAGCATATGGTATTTCTTCTTTTGTTTATACAAATTCTTACACTCAAATATGTTCATTTAAAGTTTTCTATTTGTCTGCAGATTGGTAAGAGGTTGGAGGATAAAATTAAAGTCCTCCTTGAATGGAGTGTGGATGGAACTCAACTTTCATTGTCATAGCTCAAGGACTATTTGAGTGCTACAGTGTACACACACCTATGTTCCATTTATAATCCTACATCTGCAACAATGTATTTAACATGCAAGACATGTAGCATGTAAAATTTTTTGATCTCAATATTGTTGGAGAAACAATCACTAATTAGACATATATTTGAAGGTCAAATCTTAGAAAGAAAACCCCATGCCTATGTGAAGGGACAAATTCACAAGTGTATCATACTTGTAAAGTTAGTTCACTTTAGTTCTAGAAGTTTTTTAAAAATCACGGGAATGAGAAAATCTATATAAGTTAGTTAGTATTAACTGACGCGATGAGAGAGAGAGAATAGAGAGAAGAAGTAGAAGAAGAAGTTCATTATATACGACTGTGTATAGTCGTGCTTCTCTGAGTGAGAAAGCAACTGTAAAAACTTCTGAGTTTTTTATAGTTATGAGAAAGAACTGAGTAAAGTTCTGTGTATGAGTCTCTCTCCATCATCTCCATGTTTGTCTACTGTGTGATGAATTCAAAAGTTCAAGTTTTCTGAGCAATTCGATGCCTGGCATTGAATCTTGGCTCAAAAGTCATTTTTTCATTCTCTGTGTGTTAACTGTTGTTGAATCTTTTAAAAATATGAAGTTTGTGGAGCAACTCGATGCCTGGCATCGAGTTTGAGCATAAAGTCGATGCCTGGCATCGACTTCTAGCATACAAGTGGTCTTCTTCATGTGTGTGTAAAAGAGAGTATTTCTGGTGCAGAAAAAGGGCCTAAAAAAGCTCAAAGTCGATGCCCGGCATCGACTTGGACTGAAATTCGATGCCAGGCATCGAATTTTTTATTTTTGGACATCAGAAATACTAAAACAGGCAAAAATTTCCAGTTTTGGAAGGTCATACAGGGTCATCTTGTGAAGGCCATAACTTGAGTTCTAGAGATCCGTTTGATGCATATGATAGCTTGTTGGAAAGCTCTACTCTTCTAGTTTCATCCTATAAAGTTTCATCAAGAAATAATACTTGAGCTAGGAGAAATTAGCAAAATACTGAAGGTATGTCATTTCGGTGACTAGGAATTTCTGTAGAAGCAAAGTTCTCACTTTAAGCTATCATTTCTCAAAGTTTGGAGTGGCAATGAGTTAATGGTGACCATAGAGGTGTTCTAGTGTCACATTGATTCATTTCTTGTGGTGTTTCATACATCAACAATTGGTATCAGAGCAGAAAGATTCTCGAGAGCAGAAGATGACAAAGGTACGAGAAGTTTTGTAAAGTTTTCCATTAAAGTTTGAAAGGTGAAGCATTTGAAGACACAAGGCATCAAAAGGTTACTTCAAAAGTATCCTCATACACAAAGTACTTCAAAAGGTATTATCCTTTATCCTTTAAGCTCACAGGTTGCAGCAGAAGGAAAGAACTATGGCAGATCATATCTCCATTGACAAACTGGACAGAGATAATTACCCCGCATGGGTAATGAGAATGGAAGCCTTACTTATGAGTAAGGATCTCATGGTATATGTAACAGGTGAAGAAGAGAAGCCAGTATTTGAAGATGAAAGCCGACCAAAGAAAGAAGAACTTGATGCTTTAAAGCATTGGCAGAAGAAGGATGCAAGTGCAAAAGCCTACATCTACAATACAATCTCAGATCATTTGCTACCACACATCAGAGGATTGGAATCATCAGAAGATATATGGAATGCATTGGAATATCATTTCCAAAGCACTACTAAAGCACGGAAAGCAAGTCTATGGTCAGAGTTTACAACATTCAAGAAGAAGCCAAGTCAAACCATTAGTGATTATGTCACTAAGATGAAGGATCTAGCAGATAGTCTTGGATCCATAGATGAAGATGTTGAAGATCACAGATTGATTGCTCAACTACTTGCAGGCTTGAGAGGGGATGAAAGGTGGAAACCTTTTGTCTTATCAACAGAACTTTCATTAAATCATTATGTTCCAGATTTGAACCAGTTGCTTGGTTTGATGCTCACATATGAGCAAGACTTGAAGGGAGATGGAGATAAAGGTCAAAGTTCTGCAATGTACATGAAGAATAAGAAGAAAGGAGATAAAGGTAAAGCAAAGGATGAAGAGGAGTCTAATTCTCAAGCTTATTATGCAAGAGGTAAAGGCACTGGCAGAGGAAGAGCAAGAGGTTTTGGAAGAGGAAGAGGTAATCAAAATAACAACAAAAAGGCTTGCTGGATCTGTGGATTGAGTAATCATTTGGCTCATGACTGTTGGCACAACCAACAAGGATCAAACCAGAATCAAAACAACAATAGCAGAGGTCGAGGTGGAAGATATCAAAGTAATTTTCAAAGAGGTAGACAAAGTCAAAGAGGAGGCTATGGTAGAGGTGGAGGAAGAAGTTGGGGACAGAATCAATCCTACAACACCACCTACTACAACTATGCAAATGACACACAAAATGAAAGTCATACATCATTGATGATGAATTCAATCAGCACATCAGATAAAGAAGATCTAAAGGTATTTTACATTGACTCTGGATGTTCTAATCATTTGTCAGGAAACATAGAATTGATGTCAGAATTGGAAAAAGGTATTTCGAGTCACACAGTTCAAACTGGTGATAATACAAGACATAGTGTACATTCAATTGGAAAAGTGAAATGCAAGAGTGGAGCAGATTTGCTAACCAATGTTTTGTATGTTCCCACAATACCTAAAAACTTGATTAGTGTGGGACAGATAGTTGAAAAAGGTTTTCAAGTCAGGTTTACAAATGAAGGAGTATTTGTGGAAGATCCAGAGAATGGATATAATCAGATTGTCTCTGGTAAGAAAGAAGGTAGACTCTTTACTTTAAGAGTACAAGGGAACATTGGTCAAGCTTTGCTCACACATGGTGAAGCAGTGATTACAGAACTTGATCTCTGGCATAAGAGATTAGGTCATTTCAATGAAAGAGGAATTAAAGCTATGGTTGCTAATCAGTCTGTACTAGGATTACCAAATGTGCAAAGTCAACATATGGTTTATAAATGTGAAGCATGTCAAATGGGTAAAGCACACAGGTTACCATTTCAAAAGAAAGGATTCAAACATGATGGAGTACTTGAGCTCATTCATACAGATGTATGGGGACCAACAAAAGAAGGATCTATCAGTGGCTCAAGGTATTATGTTCTTTTCATTGATGATGCTACAAGATGGATAACATTATATGTTTTGAAGGAAAGATCAGAAGTGTTTGGAGCTTTCAAGCATTTTCATGCATATGCAGAGAGAGTAACAGGTCAAAAGCTTAAAAGACTGAGGTCTGATGGAGGGGGAGAATATTTCTCCCAAGAGTTCAATGATTATCTTTGGAATGCAGGTATTAAGAGAGAAATAACTTGCAGGTATACACCACAACAAAATGGTGTAGCAGAAAGAAGGAACAGGACTCTGGTTGAGTTTGCTAGAGCTATGCTAAAGGAGAAGAATTGTCCAAATTATCTTTGGGCTGAGGCTGTAAATACAGCTACATATCTTGTGAATAGATTACCATGTGCAGCTCTGAATGGAATGACTCCATATGAAGCTTGGTGGGGTAAGAAACCAACACTAGATCATTGTAGAGTGTTTGGATCAATTGCATATGCTTATGTGCCATCACAACTTAGGCATAAACTTGAACCAAAGGCAGAAAAATATGTGTTCATTGGTTATGATGAAAAGCAGATGGGTTACAGATTGTGGAATCCTCTAACCAAACAATTTATTGTTTCTAGAGATGTTACATTTGATGAACAGAAAAGTTGGTATGCAGATCAAAGTCATACAGCTGAAGAATTTGAAGAAGAGGTAAGAAGATGTGAGAAAGGAAAATCAATTGTGCAGGTGAATAGAGATGAAGACTATATGCAAGCAAGTACATCCAGAAGTGGATTAACAAGAATGAATGAAGAAGCTCCTATATTTGATGAAGAGGTGTATCCAGAAACTTATGAAGAATGTGAACCAAGAAGGTCAAGCAGGACAAGGAGACAACCAGAAAGGTATTCTTATGATACTTCTTACATAACTCAGAAGAACTATGCATATATGGTCAAAGATGATGAAGAACCCCAGAACTATGATGAAGCTAAAGGTAAGAAGCAATGGGAAGAAGCAATGAAGGAAGAGTTCAATGCACTGGAGGAGAACAAGACATGGGAACTTGTTCCTAAACCAAATGGTAAGAAAGTAATTGGAAATAAATGGGTTTATAAAGTGAAGAAGCTTGCAGATGGAAGTATAGCCAGATACAAAGCTAGATTGGTGGTGAAAGGCTATGCCCAGACCTATGGCATAGATTATGATGAGACATTCAGTCCTGTAGCTAAGATGTCAACTATAAGGACAATCATTGCTATTGCAGCTTCAAAAGGATGGACTCTAAGTCAATTGGATATAAAAAATGCATTCTTGAATGGATACATATCAGATGAGGTATACATGGAACAACCTCAAGGGTTTATAGATTCCAGGTATCCAAATTTTGTTTGCAGGTTGAGAAGAGCATTGTATGGATTGAAGCAAGCTCCAAGAGCTTGGAACTATAGACTGGTGAAGTATCTCAATGATCTTGGATATCAAAGTTCAAAAGCAGATTCAAGTCTACTTATCAAAAGAACAGAGGAAGGTACAATCTACATTTGTATTTATGTAGATGACATTATAATCACAGGTACTTCAGATGAAGGAATCAAGGAGGTAAAGAGATTACTTGAGAAAGAGTTTAAGATCAGTGACCTAGGAAAGTTATCATACTTTCTTGGAATGGAAGTTACTTATACAGATCATGGCATATATGTGTCACAAGAAAGGTATCTTCTGAACTTGTTGAAGAAGTTTGATATGGAAAATTGCAGAGAAGCTTCAACTCCACTTGAAGTTAATCACAAGCTCAGTAAATATGATGGTGCAGACTACAAAGATATGAGGAAGTATCAATCTCTTGTGGGTAGTTTGATTTATGCTACACTAACAAGACCTGATCTTAGTTATGCAGTGGGAGTTTTGTCACAATTCATGCATTGTCCAAAGGACCCACATTGGATTGCAGGTCAAAGAGTTCTCAGATATATCAAAGGAACTATAAAGGAAGGATTATATTATCCTTTTACATCAGATTTGAAGTTGAGAGCCTACAGTGACTCAGACTGGGCAGGTAACCAAGATGACAGAAGATCAACTCATGGTTACATGATATACATTGGTGATAAGCTTGTAAGTTGGTGTTCCAAGAAACAACATACAATAGCATTATCATCAACTGAAGCAGAGTACAAAGGACTTGTGGAAGCAGCTAAGGAAGTCATATGGATGCAGACATTGTTCAAGAGCTTAGGCATTGATCAAGGTACACCTACAATACATGGAGATAATATGAGTTCACTTTATCTTGCAGCAAATCCAGTATTTCATGCAAGGACAAAGCACATAGAGATCCAATATCATTTTCTTAGAGAAAAGGTAATGGAGAAGGAGATTGAAGTGGAATACATTTCTACTAAAGATCAGTTAGCAGACATAATGACAAAGAGCTTGGATGGTGTGAAGACAAGCAGATTCAAAAGCATGGCAGGAGTAAAAGAAAAGAAGAAGATATGAAGAAACAGGGAATGTCAATTAGTGATTGAGGGGGAGCTGTTGGAGAAACAATCACTAATTAGACATATATTTGAAGGTCAAATCTTAGAAAGAAAACCCCATGCCTATGTGAAGGGACAAATTCACAAGTGTATCATACTTGTAAAGTTAGTTCACTTTAGTTCTAGAAGTTTTTTAAAGATCACGGGAATGAGAAAATCTATATAAGTTAGTTAGTATTAACTGACGCGATGAGAGAGAGAGAATAGAGAGAAGAAGTAGAAGAAGAAGTTCATTATATACGACTGTGTATAGTCGTGCTTCTCTGAGTGAGAAAGCAACTGTAAAAACTTCTGAGTTTTTTATAGTTATGAGAAAGAACTGAGTAAAGTTCTGTGTATGAGTCTCTCTCCATCATCTCCATGTTTGTCTACTGTGTGATGAATTCAAAAGTTCAAGTTTTCTGAGCAATTCGATGCCTGGCATCGAATCTTGGCTCAAAAGTCATTTTTTCATTCTCTGTGTGTTAACTGTTGTTGAATCTTTTAAAAATATGAAGTTTGTGGAGCAACTCGATGCCTGGCATCGAGTTTGAGCATAAAGTCGATGCCTGGCATCGACTTCTAGCATACAAGTGGTCTTCTTCATGTGTGTGTAAAAGAGAGTATTTCTGGTGCAGAAAAAGGGCCTAAAAAAGCTCAAAGTCGATGCCCGGCATCGACTTGGACTGAAATTCGATGCCAGGCATCGAATTTTTTATTTTTGGACATCAGAAATACTAAAACAGACAAAAATTTCCAGTTTTGGAAGGTCATACAGGGTCATCTTGTGAAGGCCATAACTTGAGTTCTAGAGATCCGTTTGATGCATATGATAGCTTGTTGGAAAGCTCTACTCTTCTAGTTTCATCCTATAAAGTTTCATCAAGAAATAATACTTGAGATAGGAGAAATTAGCAAAATACTGAAGGTATGTCATTTCGGTGACTAGGAATTTCTGTAGAAGCAAAGTTCTCACTTTAAGCTATCATTTCTCAAAGTTTGGAGTGGCAATGAGTTAATGGTGACCATAGAGGTGTTCTAGTGTCACATTGATTCATTTCTTGTGGTGTTTCATACATCAACAAATATGATGTACAATTTGCCAAATCTTTGGTTTTTCCAATGGCAATTTATTATAATTTTAAAGTTCTGAGAATTTTTTTTTTCTATTGTGTTGTCGTGTATCTTATTCTGGTTAATGATTCTGTTCAATCTTTTTATGAGCAAAAGTTTTTTTTCTGAGAGTTCTGTGCATGATTGTTTTATTTGAAGGTATCAGTTTTAGTTTTAAAATGGGTCCCACTCACTTTAAAATTTTGAAACTACTATAAAAGCAACACTTATTCTCTCATTTCTCACTTTTGCAACCAAGAAGAGCTACAATCACTAGCAGAGTACGCACACAAGCTAGCATCACGCGCAATGGCTGCCGCATCCTCCAGTACCCTGCAACTCAAACGTCCACGTGAACTCTTCAATGAGTTCTTGGAATCAACTGAGTTCAAAGGTCAGAACCACTTGTATGACCTACTGTCTAGGGTCCCTGATCTAGACAAAACAATTCAAGTACTACATCTTGCGTTTTTCTATAGAAATACCGCCTTATGAGGGTAAATGGGTTCCATGTGACCTTCTACTCTACATACATAGAGGCGATGAAGCCTTCATGAAGCGCCTTAAGCGCTTCATGGCAATTGCGGAAACTGCTGGGCACTTACTAGATGACTCTGTGCCATTAGTAAAAAAACTTAACAAAAAGAAGAGGATGGGTACAAAGTACCTATCCTACACTGCAACAACATATTTTATTATTAATGAGGAGCCGGAACCTACACCTGTTGAGCTCCCCAACCTTGCCACTGGGGGTTTTGTTAAGGAGAAGAATGAGCCTCAACCAGAGGCCATAAATTTTTCCAAAGAAAGCATTACAATCCACCAAGAATTCCCTGGTGGTGTTGAGGATAAACTACATGTGCAATCAAGCATGGAGGAGGCCCCCCCTTCAAATCTCAACCCCTCTGAGCCCACATTACCAGAGGTGGAACTTGAATATCTCTCCTGCATCGTTGTGGATGGAGAGGAATTTATTTTACTCCATGACATTGAGAAGGCATTCGGTCTACGTCTAGATGAATGCTTGAGTATTTTCTCCACAATGTCAGATGTTCCACTTGACAACACATCTGACATACTTGAAAAGAAGTCCATCCCACTTGGGGATTCTGTGGCAGACACCATATCAATGGTGTGTGCTGATATTTTAAATGATGACAACAATTCTACTACAGAGGAGGAGTTCAGTGCAGCACAGGAGAGGATACTGAAGCAAAAAATTCCTACATCCCATGTAGCAGAGCAGAGTGGCATGGCCCACTCTAGCATTGATCTTGATGCCCCTGGAAGAGGGGAGGAAGAAGACAAGCTTCATGATGTAAGTGGTAATTGAATTAAATAAATCGATAATTTTAAGTTAACATTGTAAGAGCTTGAATTCTCATTTGTTCTTAACAGGAAGCAATTGAGCTCGACAAGTTCGCAGCAAGGTCTGGTGGGGATCGAGCTTCTCGTGGGAGTGGTGCATCCTTGGCAAACTACATCGGAAAGTTGCCAAAGGATGATTTTGTTATCATACACAAAGACTACAGTCCCGATGGGCACTTCATCACTTGGTGCTTGAAGGCCCTTAGCAAGATTTTGTGTTTATGTACAATTACCCAAGGCACTAATTGTGTCATTTTGGTTAGGAAATCCTTAGTTGTAACTACTTTAGGACTTAATTTTAGAGGAAAAGTATTAGGGCAAATAGGTATCGCCATGAGTCTTGGAATGCAAGACCCCCCATGTAATATCAAGATCTGTATTGACTTACCAGCTGCCTCAATCTCTCCAAAGGAGAAAGAAAGTTGTGGAGAAATTGAAGGCAGCTGAGAAATGATGTAATGTCTTGATAATACAAACTTTTTTTTTCATCATTTGTCTAGTTCTGTATATGAATGTGCTAAAAAATTGAACTTATCTTCTCTCCACAAATTGTATCTAATTGGGGGTCTTTGTATTGTGCTTTGGTCCTCTGTATGATTATATGCTTAAAAAAGGCCAAAAAAGCCCCAGCCACAGAAACGCGGGAAACAACCCTGCAAAATTTTTGCAGGGCTGTTTCCCGCGTTTCTGTGGCTGGGGCTTTTTTGGCCTTATCTAGTGTTTTTAGGTGCTACAATACATAGGAAACTATGTAATTTCAGATTTTCAATTGGTTTTGGTATTATCAGGACCAGAAGTTTTCAGTAGGGTATAAACTCAGCCTTTAGTACCTAAAGATCTCAATTCCTATAGGGTATAACCTCTTAATACCTAGACCATTGCATCTCTACCATATGTCTTATGCTTACCAAAGACCAAATATTGCAAAAAAAACCCCAGCCACAGAAACGCGGGATTCAGCCCTGCAAAAATTTTGCAGGGCTGAATCCCGCGTTTCTGTGGCTGGGGGTTTTTTGGTATGAAAAGGACATGTTGCACACCAGTATGTAGAAAAGGAACATATCTAGTCATAAAACAATAGGCAAGTGCATGCATGTTTAACTGAATCCATATATAACTGACTGAAAGAGAGAGAGAGAGAGAGATATAGAGAGAGAGAGAGTGTGTGAGAGAGACAAAAGAGACAAAGAATATAAGTCAAAACAAAATTTTCTATTATCCATTGTATTACATCGCAAAGTAGCCTATCATAGGGTATAATATACACATCATGGGTTATTTCCTCTAATTCTTCTTGCTAGCTGAATGTCCTTCGGTTGTATGGTTACTCTCTTGGCATGGATAGCACAGAGGTTAGAGTCCTCAAGCATGGAGATGAGGTAGGCCTCAGCTGCCTCTTGAAGTGCTTCAAGTGCTATCCCTTGTATTCTTAGACCTGCTTGGTAGCTTTGTAGTTCCTCTTTCACTACCCTTGCAAAAGCTCTTCGTGGTATGAGTAGTTCAACGGACTTTTGGTAGTGTCGTATCTCTGCAAAAGCCCTGCAGTGCTTCCTTCGTCTTTGTGGAGCTCTTGGGTTGGGAGGTATGTTTGGCTGGCATTGAGGTCGACGTCGAGGTTGATAGTTTTTTTTTCTCCGATGTACATGATGTGAGGGCCCAGCTTCATCTTGCACATTTTGTTGTTGATGTGGTTGTTGACTTTGCTCTCTTTCCTCCTCTGTTGGTATTTGCCCTTGTCCTTGTGGAAGTGTCTTACCTCCATGTGTCACCCTATGGCTCGTTGGTATTTGCATATCATTCCATGGTGGTTGATTGTTGCTTTCCTCATTTGGGGATGACTCTTCGTCGCTCTCTGGTACACTCCTTCTGATCAACTTCTGTTTGGGTCTTGATTTGATGGGTGTCCTTGTTGGTGGCTCATCATCTGAAATGGCCTCTGATCGTCCTGGAGTGTAATAATCTTGTCTATTGGAAACTTCATTTTCTCGCACTGAATTGCTCCCAGGTGGTGTGCCATCGTGTGACACAGGCACAGATGTGCTCTGGGAACCACTTCGAGGCCTTTGGGGGGGTTGCAACCATGGTGGGCGTTGTGTCCCTAGATGAGGGCTAGGAAAGAAGACGCGATCTTTCCTTGCAGTTTGCTTGGTGCATGCCATTCTCTTGAGTTGCAAAAAGTGTGAAATGAAGTGAGTTCTCTCTATTTATAGAGTTTTTTAAAAAACTGTTTGTTCACACTAGAACGGACAAAACCTGTTTAAAACCATACAGAATATTATATATTAAATAATAACACATTGAAATCAAGATTACAATAATCATATGTATTACCACATAATGGGAAATAGCGAATTCACTTTACTTCCAAGCTGAGCCTTCTCGTTGTCTCCTTGCACGCCACTGAGCATGATGAAGAGGACCTAACGATGACTTCCATTTCTCACTGGCAATGTTGTGTTGCATCTTTCTTGCAAGTTTTGCCAATTTTGAATCCCTAAGTCGTTCCACAAAAAACTTTCTCGAGAATGTAGTGTGGTAAAACCAATTAAACATCTCCTCCATGTAGTTTGATTGCATTGGGCCACCACCATGTCGGGTGTTTTTGAAGTAGACACCCCTCGCTTTGTAGTGTGACTTTTCCATTCCTTGGGTACTGAAAATCTCTAATGACCCATATCGATGCATGAAAAAAGCTCCATGTGCAAACAAAATATGCTAAAAATTGTTAAGTACATTGGAAAAACGTAAGTGCAATGAACACTTGTAGAAGAAGATTACACTTACAATGTAGTGTGTTATATTGCTCTCTCCCCAACATTGAATGAAACACTTGGTGAACTCCACTAATGTTTCTTGAAACATTTGACATTGAATAGCACTAGACCTAGTCAGACCCATTAAGCCTACAACCTTATCAAAGCTCGACCAAACTTTCTTTCTCTTATTACAAAGATCAACTTGAGAGTCATTGTCTGTTGTGATCATGCATAGGTCTTTCCACAGCTCATAACGTTCATTATTTTGAGTGCTAGTACCTCTTCTAAAAAAATGTCTTGCTTTATTCCCTGTCATTGACACTTGTTGCAAGCTATCTTGAGATTCTCCAGCTTTCTTAACAACTAGGGTTACATTTCCACCATGACAACCAATTGAATTAAGAAGTTCCTCCAATTTCTTTATAGCTTGAATAGATTTATCAACTGGCTTCATGGCAAATGCGTATTCTATATGGAGCTTCAATAGTCTATCAAAAATTCTCATGAAGGCATGCAAGGTGCAAAAGTGGACATTGACTAAAGGGAATGGAATAATGGGATTCCAATCCTTATCTGACATGTCACGATTAGGTGTACCTAACATGGGACACCTCATTAAAGGTGTATCCCATTCAGCAGATGGAGTTGCATCTGTGTCATCAACTAAATCATCTATGTTGTTTTGTTTTCTCTTTGTTCGTTTATAACCTCGTGTACAATATGGACAAGGATAGAGAGTAGATGCACCTTGTTTGCACCCTAACATGCATTTGATAGTCTTTAAGTCTCCACCTAAGTGCCACTCTACTTCAAAATCACCAAGGCTTTCTACATTGATTTTGGCACCATGAATTTGAGAAGTTATCACCTCTGTGATCCATGGGATCCTATTGAAAATCCATGTAAGAACATCATTGGATTCTTTAGGTACTTCAATAGCACCTAACCACCATATATCTTTCTCTGATTGGACACTATATGTAAAGTGATGGGTAGATTCTTCACTATCATCAATAATAGCATGGGCCATAGCTTCGTTCATGAGTGTCACACTAAGTCTCTCCATACGGCGTCCCTTTATGATTTGACATTCGTCTAGCTTCAATACAAACTTGAGTTTGGAACTACAATCTACATCAAATAACAAACATTATATTATTAAAAATACTATGAATGTCATTATCAAAACAATGGATATACCTTGAAGTGTGGATTTGTAAAATTTAACCATTTCCTTTTGGAGCCTCTCCAAATTGACAAATATGTTGTTGTACTTTGTGTAGATGAATCCCTGTCTAGATGTGTTTTTCAACTCTTTCTTTGATGTAGATGAATGATAAATGGATGCAGGCATAACATCTTCTATATGCAGGTAATTGCCAAGAGTATTGGCTACATCCTCATTGGTTATCTTCTTCCTCACAGATACCTTGTAAGGGCATGGAAAAATGCTCTGGAAAATACCTTTGTTTTGTAGAGCCTGCTTCAAAAGATTGTACAATGCAGTGTACGCTCTAGTACTAACACCTGCTTCATCACATACCATCTGTACCTCACTAGGACTAATAATATCTTCTAAGTTGCCTGCAAAATCTTTAATCACTTGGGTTTTGATGTGATTTCCTATTGGTGACTCCAAGATCATAAGCACATGTTTGTTGCTAAGACAAGAATTCAGAAACTTCAATTGATCCTCCATTGTTGAGGAAGCACTCGCATCTTCAACAAATGACCTGCACAATAAGAATCTCAATCTAAAAGTCTTTTAACATAACTAAACAAAGGAAATACATACCTAAGTGCGTAAACACGTCGCTTCCGTGCTCCACCACCAGTTGAAAGAGCTTGAAAGGATGATAATGGTCGTTTCCTAAATCTCATCCCAAGTGGAGTCTCTTTTAGTTGTGTAAGATTGGCTTTCAACTTTGTAATTGTGCTCTCCTTTTCTTCCACATCTTGTTTGAGTCTATTATTGTGCTCATCGAAAGATTTGATAGCACTTTCTAAAGTGTGTATAGCACTCTCTAAACTGTGTATCTTGAAATGGTTGTGATGACATTGTTGCATCCAATAATTTGCTATAGATGTAGAATGGTTAGACAATCGCTTGC